>JAQIWV010000006.1:0-43676 GCA_034696705.1 Isotomurus plumosus
CGCTTCCCCCTCCCCTCCAGACCCTCAAAGAGTCCTCAAACAGCTTCTGCATGGCCCTGTACCAGTTTTCTCGCCGCCGCGCCCCAATCTACTCAAACATTTTCATCCCCTGCCTCCCATCCTTCAAGTCAACCCAAGAAAACCAACTCGGGGTCAATACCCTCGAGGCGATGACGGTGGGGTCATCCCGGGTCAACGCCACCCACCTCTCATTCTCCTTCCCCTCATTCAAGAAAACCACCAAGAAATTCTACAGCGACGAAATCAACCACCAAAACGTCACGTTCGTTGAACTCGAGTACACAAAGGTCAAGTACCTCTCATACCCAGCCCTAGACATGAAGGTCATCAGGGTCAAGGTACCCTCCACCATGTCACAGTTCCTCTACATCCTCCTCCCCAATGAGAGGTCAGGGGTCAGCGTCCTCGAGGAGGGACTCGACGTCCAACACGGCGGAATCAGGTTCCAGTCAATCCTCTGCCAAATGAGGGACATTCACAGGAGAATCAGAATACCACTTACCAACATCAAACAGCAACAACTCATCAATGACATTGCTCAATTCACTAACTCAACTCTCAACTCCAGTGACAATGACGTCATCCCCACCTCCGTTTCCTTCCAGGAGGATTCCTCTTCTCCATTGCAAGAATCCTCCTCCGTTGAGGACCGCAAAAGAAGCTTCAAGAAGAAAAACAGTGACAACAAGCGAAGGTACAAGAAGATGTACGTGGACAGACCCTACATGTTTGTCCTCACCGAGGAGGTCAACTCCCGCGGAGCATTCATCGCCATCGGAAGGGTCGTCATGCCAACAACAACCGCAGATTCCTCAGCAGAGAACAACAACTCTTCTGGAGAAAATAACAGCAGCGAGGAAGCCTTGACAACAACAGTTCCTCCATCACACAAGTAATTTACTATGGAAACCATGAGACACAGTAACGATTAATAAACGAATGAATTTTATTGCGAAACATAATCCGTGTGTACATGTTGAGCTTATAATCGAGATGAAAAACAATTATTGTTCGGAATGTGTGATGCTAAACGTACCACTCCTTGACCCCCGGTTTCCTCTGACCCCCCTGAAGACCCCCTTGTTGTTGCTGCTGTTGCTGCTGCTGCAGCTGCTGAGGAACCTGGCTGCTGACCTCGGCGACCTTGTAGATGGGGTCGTCCCTCCGCTTGCACATGAAGAAGATGATGAGGATGGAAACGATGATGATCATGAGTACGGCTATGATTATGATGATTATTAGCGTCGAATCCCCAGGCTCCGCTAGGTAAACCGTCCCATTAGGGTCAACACCTTTCGACAACGTCGACGTCGAGGTCGACTGCGTCGTCAACTGGAAGTCAAAGTCCCGACCTGGAACGTACGTTGGCGGAGACGGCAAGTGCGGAGGAACAAACGCCGTCGTCGAAGGCGGAGTCGACGAAGACGAAGTTGAAGACTTGGAGGATGATGATGATGAAGAACTTTTACCGTTAGTTGTTTGGTGGTAAAATGTAGATGGCGTCCTAACACCAACGTCATCATCATCACCATCTGCCGTCGACGTGAACGTTGACGTCATCATGTTATTGTTGGAAGACGAAGAAGATGGCCACAAAGAGGTCACTGTCCCCGAAGAAGAAGAAGAAGAAGGAGGTGAACGACCTGACCCCTGACCTTGAAGAGATCCTCCAGTGTCAATACAGTCTTCGTCGTCGCACAATGTCGATGTCTTGGATACGTCTTTTATGTGAGTTGGCTTCACGTGGTGCTGCTGTGGAGGAGGAGCTGATGCGGCGGTTGTCGATGGGGGGCGTGGACGGGGGACGTAGACGGGGGTGATGAGCTCGTCCCCCGTGACCTGGTGGTGGTGACCCGAACCTCCTCCGTCGCTGCACTCGTCGTCCTCATCGTCCTCGGGAAGGCAGCGACTCTCACCGCTAAACACCAAGTCGTCGTGCACTCCAGGAGTCAGCGACGCCGTCGTCTACAAACACGTTTCGACAATCAGTATTCGTCGACAATCTGTGTCGAAAAAGAAGAGTACCTTTTGCATAAAGTGGAGGTCGTCCTTTGATGAGGACTGGATGGGGGGTATGGACCCGATGGACGCGATCTGCCTGACCTGACCTATCGTCCTCACGCGCGGGTCACGGTCCGTTCCCATGTCCAGCAAACGAAGCCCGTTCACCACCAACCCCGACAACACTCCCTGCACATTCAAGCGAGTCACGTGACCATTTTTGCACACAATTTTTGCACACAATTTTTGTATACAATTTTTGCACATAATTTTTGCACACAATATTGCCCACTCCGTACCTGATATGGTCGCTCGACCTGTCTCTTGTTGGGTCTCCACTTGCCCCCGACGTGTACGAGGGACTGTCTGTTGAAGACGGAAGACTCTTTCCCCCCACCGCCGTGACTGCTGGGGGGGTTCCTCGCCACGACGTCCCAGTTGTCAATCTGCAGCGTCGCGTTCGGCCCCTCCCGCCTGAACCGCACCACGTGGTACCCCCGGTCGTTCACCCGCCGCGACAAATCTCCTATCGACTGCTCACGCGAACCCATGTTGTACAGCACTCGCACGCGCCCTTCCAGCTACAGTCACACATCACAATCACGTCAAAAAATGCCGTCGTCAACGTCAAAATAACTTTTACCAATTCAATTTCGAGGTAGTCTGTGGTTTTGGCAGAGTCGATTCTGAGAAGGACGGCGTCGGGGTCGGCGGTGAGGAACCCGAACGCGATCGAGTCGACGCGCGTGTCGGGTCGGCGCTCCGACGGGTACATGAAGAGGAGGACCCCCCGACCAGGACCAAAGTCATACGACGTCGACTCTACACACAACATTCAACGTCAACCACGTCAACTCTCATCAACACGTCAAAACGTCAAAAAAGCAGTTACCGAGGGAGCACGTGGGTCCTGTGAAAGAGGTCATGTCGCAGTCGCAGTTGACCCCGGACCACTGTTCCGAGCACGTCCCCCCGTTCCCGCAACTGTCCGACGTGCACCGAGAACTCGCATCTGCACACAAACAAACATTATCAACTACCCTGAACAAACATCATGTCTTTGATTTCGTTACCTTCGCAACCGGCCTGAAGTTGAGTGGATGGAACGAGCGCATCGGTGAGTGGGTTGACGTACTCGCCCCCGAGTTCCAAGCTCGCCACGCACCCGACGTACCCCCCACGGGACCGCACCTGCCGCGGGAGACCCTCGTACATCCCCTCGGGCAGCCCCCCTGCAAAACACACACATACGTTGCACGTGACTCGCAAAAATATATTTGCAAGAACCGTACCCAAGTAAAGCACCCCGTTCAAGTCGAGAAAGTGTTGCTTAGACACGGCGGCACTCCCCCCGATACGTTGAAACTTGATTCCGTTGCCATCGTCACCAACGTGCAACCTCGATGACTGGTCACTAACGTCAAACCTGATGTGAACCTTGACCCAGACGTTGTTGCTAATGGACTTGTCAGTCATGGCAACAAAGTACCCCACGTCCGACGTCGCGTAACTAACGGCCAACCTCCCATTGTCAAAGACCTCAACGGCAAAGTACTCGTTGCCCCTCCCGGAATTGAAAAGCACGACCCCGTCTCCCTCACTGGTCTTCAAGTAAAAATGTAGGTCAGCCCTCCAGTAAGCCTTCAGCTGTCCCAGCCCAACGTAAGCCTCACGTGACTTGAACGATACAGGGTTCAGAATCAAGTTTGACTTTTTCGCCCTCCCATCAAACAACACGTCCTCCTTATTATACTGGACCCCCTGGACGTCCCCAATGAACGGCGCGGTCAGCGACCCCAGCTCTATTTTAACCGGCCGCATCGCCGTTGTCCTCGTGGGCACCTCAGAGTTCAGGGGAGGAACGTCGTCGACCTGGAACTTTAAAGCGTTGCCGCGGCGGGACACTGTGACCGTGTGCCAGTTCCTGTCGTGCAGGTCGTGACCCGTTGTCAGCGTCTTCTCGCGGTCACCCAGCCGGACACGCAGCTTCAAGCGACCAGACTCCAGTGACAGCTCGAGAAAGTCCGAAGACTTGGTCGTCAGTTGAAGCATTGTCGACGTTTTTCGACCAGTGCGGAACCGGAGAACTAGGTCGGACGCCTCCACCGACGGGAACAAAGTTGTCAACGACAACAACGTACGCGTACCGTCCAAAGTGTACAGGGGGGTTTCTAAAACAGAAATTGTTGCCACCGTATAACAAACCCCTCCGTTTCCATGGAAACAGTGCTGAAAAAATTACCTCTCTGACACACAGCTCCGTGGAACCCGTTCCTGACGCACTCGCAGGTGAACCTTCCCCACCCCTCGACGCACCTCCCGTTGTTGAGACACGGTCCCCCGACGCAGCTCCCCGCGCTCCCTACCTGGCACACCCCCCTCACGGCCCCATTATCCTGCTGGAGGGCAATGGCCGCGAGGTCAACCCCGTTGTTGTCAACAACGAGAGCCCGAACGCACCCCACGAACCCCGACCTCAAGTTCATTGACCAGATGGATGCTGGAATCGCCCCCACGACCGACTCGGGAACGTACCCGAGGTAAACGGCCGAGGAGTCCAGCTCGAGCCTCGTCGAGTCACCTTTTGTGTTGAAATCGGTTGATAGGTCGTCCACTGAGATCGTCCCTGACCGACCCGACCGGGTCAGCTTGATTTGGTGCCACTCCCCGTCGTCCACCGGGTCAGACGTCGACTGGATACGCAACGGACCCGTTCCCAAATCGAGGTGGACAAATAACTGACCCTCTATCATCTCCAACGCAACGTAGTCGGACTGCAATTTTTGAAAGGAGTCATTTTTCGCACTAATTCGGCGATAGTGCAAATTATACCTGCCGCTCGTTCTTTGCGTAGAGGATCATCCCGTTCGGTTCGGTCGTCCTGATTTTCAACGAGAGCGACCCGCTCCTGCTCGCGTTCCACGGGGGCAGCACCAGAAACGACTCTGGAGTCGTAAACGTCACCGTCCCCCCTGCTAGAGTCTTCTAAATAACAGAGAAAAAAACATTAGGTGAGTCCTCAACAGACAACTGTTAAGGATCTCTCACAACAATCGACTCTGATGAGACGATGCTTCCTCCCCCCGCGCTGCTCCTCCCGGCGCTGATGATGTTGTTGTCGAATAGGTCGTGTTCGAGGTTGCACTTGAACTGGAGTCGCCCCGAGACGGAGACCAACCGGTTCCCCGCGCGCGCCAGCTCAAGCAAACTCAGACGAAGCGTGTCCGCGCGGTACTCGACCTAAACACAAACACACAATTCAACAACTGTTAATGACCCTTGCTGTCCACTTGACTGACCTTCCTGAGGCAGCCGACGTAGTTGGAGACGCCCTTGATGCCCGGGAGGGGTCGCATCATGTCGTACCCCCCCACCGTCACCCTATTCGACGACAACAGCGTGAACGACCCCGCAAGAGTCCACCGGTCAAAGTGCAACCCATCCACAGACGCCGTTATCTACAGTTTACATAAATCATCAATAATACACTCATCTACACATTACACATATGCAAATTCTCACGTGACACAACGACGTCGTTTTGGCCATCTGATTCCCAGTTAAGCACACACACACACAATAAAAAGCAGTTATATAGTTAAATTCACACAAACTGTAAAAGCCGTCAGTACCTCCTGAACCTTCCTGTGAACGCGAACAGAGTGCCACTGGTAGTCATCGAAACGAAGATGGTCCGGGTGAATTGCGGCATCGAGAGGTCCGTTCCCGAGATTAATTGAAATTGCTATTCGCCCATCCCTCAACGACAGACTCAAGTAGTCCACTCCGTCGCCTACATTTTTTTTTGCACACAAAGGAATTTGCAATTAATTCCACAGACATCTGCAGCGGATTACCAAGGCGACACACACAACTTTATATATATATATGCCTATATACCCGAGTAAAAGAGTAGCCCGTCGTGTCTGTGGCCGGGCTTGGTCTTGAACAGGAACGACACTTCGTCCAACGTTGACACTATCGGCTCCCCTCCAGACTCACGAAAGTCGTAACCAACGTACTCTCCACCAAGGAACGTCGCCTCCACCGGCGACTTTTCTACATTTTGAAAAGGAAATGTTGCAAAAAAAAACTTGCAAAAAAACCGTGTGTCTCTGGTTACCCCTTTCGCAGTGGGGGCCCTCAAAGTCAATGTGCTTGCAGTCGCACAGCGGCCCGTGGTCCGTCGAGATGCAGTACCCCGAGTGCTGACACGGGTCGTGACGCTCACACGCCTCACCAGGCCCACTCACCAGGCCCTAAACACAAATCACTCATCACCAAGGAAACAAAAGACTAATTGCCCGTCACTAATAACGAACACTTGCCAAAAAAACTAAGCGCCCACACATGTCTAAAAAGTCTATTTATACGCTTCTGTTTATTTACGTTGACCCTGACAGTCACACAGTGGTGATCCCCATGGAAACATACCTTAGACTCGACGATATCCTGAGGTTTGTGTTGGTGTGAGTAAACAATGTTCCTCACGGCTCCCCTGAACCTTGGCTCGAACACGACCGACGGCAAACTCAGCTCGGATATCTTGTCGTTGTACGACACTGGCAGCCCCCCCACATACACAAACCCAAACTCCGTCACTCCTGACTGATGCTGCCTCTGTTGCCCCTGGGAACTGCCCCCCTTGAGACTCCTCCCCTGTGTCACGAACCCATCGACGGTGAGAGAAAGTTCATTGACAGCGACCTTGATGTCGACGCGATGCCAGAGCCCGTCATTTAAGTGTCTCCCCACGGTGATGACTTGTGTCCCCGCGTCATTGACGTTGAACCTCAGCCTGAGACTCGCCTCGACTAGCTTCAGTTCTAAGAATCCGTCCCCCCTTGCGTCGTCGGTGTATAGGAGTAGCCCATCGGGCTGGTTCGTGTTGAACTCGAGGACCACACTGGCGTTCGACGTCAACGGAGACGTCAACTTGAGGGGGAGGAACTTGGCGTACGACACGTCGCTCCCCTCCAACATGAACGACGACACCACCAAAGATAACTTTAACACCAAGAATAGTAAGGTTATCATCGTAACTCGGGTTTAACACGATAACCAACAAGAGCAACGACGTTGTCCTCCCATCGCCGTCGTCCTCACGGGGGAAATGAACGAGAACCTTACTATATAACACACGACGAACGACTCACAGCTCAGTGGAGGACGAACCCCGTTTCACAATAACACTTTATCCACTGGTTACAGACACTCGGTGGACTCCCCTGCTTTCTCGGATTTTTGGGCGTGTGACGACAAACGAGTGTGAGCAGGTCTACTCTCTCTCCTCCTTTCACCTTAATCGATACACTCACCCAAGGAATTTCACACACACATTCCTACAGCACCAGTGCATGTGCAGTTGCTAGGCAACACGGGGCAACGAGAGACAACCAGCAGCAGCAGAGGGGAAATGTGAAACAGTATCTTGTCTCACATTCCCCGAATGATCGGCGGGAAGCTCAAAATTGACACAATAACAACAACAAAGATGAGCGCTGCTGGAGAAGAAGGGCGAACGCTGGAGTCGCTGCTAGCGGAGCAGTCCTCCGGGGGAGGTCACAGGTCATCGACCATGAAAAAGTCTGACCACCGCGGCGTCTCCTCCTGCGCAAAGTGCGGCTACTCCGGCCACCTCACATTTCAGTGCAGAAACTTTATCCCCACCAAACCAAACAAGGTACTCATTCAATGTCATTCAAATTATCATATGTCCCCATGGCAACAATAGTTTTTTTGCGTAGGAGGTCCTCCTGGACGTCTCCTCGACGTCATCTGAAGAAGAAGAAGACGACTCGACGCCCCTGACGAAACTCAGAGCGGAGGAGCTCAAGCAGAAACTCAAGCAGCTCAAAAAGAAGAAGAAAAAGAAAAAGAAAAGACGACACCATTCTTCTTCTTCCAGTGAAGACGTCTCTTCCAAGAAGAAAGAGTCCTCCAGCAGTAGCAGCCGAAAGAGGAGTCGATCACCACCACGACGAAGACTGGAGAAGAGATGATCATTTTTTGGTACGACACAAGGTCACCTCTACCATTGTTCGCTTCTGAGTATCTTGCGCAACACACCTTTTTTTATCAAAATTAAACACTATAAATAGACACCAACATTCTCAACAACCATCTTATTCCAACAATGGCATCTTATCACATTTTCTTCGCACTCGCACTCGCCACTGCTACCCACGGTAAGCTCATATGGATACAATCGTTACCATGGAAACAACAATTCACTCCTTTTATCACACAGGTCAGGGGTACGGCGGTGGGGGATTTGAACAGCAGCAGCAGCAGTTCAAGCCTCAAGTCCAACCTGCCAAACCCATCGTGGCTCTCCCCAACTACGGTGGGGGCGGTGATGACTACTCCCAGCAAGGATTCCCAGGTCAAGGGTTCTCCTCTGGTTCTGCTAATGGCGGCGGATTCGGTGGTGGACCCTCATCATCAGGGTTCTCCAATGGTGGTGGTGGTGGTGGCGGCTACGGCGGCGGTGGCGGGTCCCCTCAACAAGTGAACAAACCGTACAAGCCCCCAGCAGGTGGATACGCCTCTGGCTCCGGGATCAGCTTTGGGGGTGGTCAGGGAAACAGACGACCCCACCAACACAATGGTAACCAGGGATACGGCGGAGGAGGAGGACGACCTCAGATAAGCCAACCTATCGGTGGTGGTGGCGGCTACGGTGGTGGGTCACCTCAAGGAGGAGGAGGATTCAGCTCAGCATCTTCATCAGGATTCAATCAGCAACTCCCCCCTGGTGGTAACAGCTACGCCAACGTCCCGGTCCCCCCCGGGTCAGGGTACGACCTCGCCCCCCCAAAGGACACCAACATTGGCAGCGGCGGGTACGGAAGAAAGTAGACACACACTCATTGTTGCCATGACTACCAATATTTGCAATAAAAAATCTCACATTGCCTCATTCTCTCATTACTTTGTCTCACGTCTCCCCGAATCTCACGTCACCCCGCACTACTCGCAAAAAGTAGTCTCAATTTTTGCACTAAAAAACTTTATTAAACGTATAAAAAAACACTCTCAGTCTTATTTTCCCTCTAAGCAAACTCCCTTCCACCCTGTGCAGCAGCAGAATCCCTTATGATGTGCTGCTCAGCCCTCTTTGCCATTTCCTCGAACTCATCAATGAGATGAACTTTGACGATTCTCTCCATGTCCCTCTGCGACGTGACGACGTCCTCGTGGCCAAACATGGTGAACCCCACTACTCCATTGTGAGTGTACACCGCCGACGCAACCGCTGCACAACAATCAAAAACAACTTTCAAAACAGGAAATCAACTACTTCACGAATCAAATCCCTTAAAAGTCTCACCTGTCTGCCTCCACTGCAACCCAAAGACCTTGCACATGTGAATAACTGGAAACGTCCCCATCAACTCAGCCCTCCCCTCATAAGCAGGTACAGAGGTGAACCCCATCCCCGTGGAAAAGTTGAGCGAGAACAACACCTCGATGAACTTGCTCGGTAGCAACCCCAGCAACGGCATATGGTAGTCAAGGACCTGTTGAACCCTCTCCTCCCTCGTGTACCTCAAGAAATCCTCCTCAGCTTGTTGCAACCTCCTCAAAGGGTCACCCACACCCATCGCGTTCTTAAAAAGCCCAACGTTCCAGTGGTTAACCAGCCTCGTCTTGAATGGATGACCCGGCTTAGGAAGCGAGTGCATTATCGACACCAACGAAGGAATATCTTCACCACCGATGTTCTTCTCCTTCAAGTATCTTCTCAACGCACCAACCATCAGAGTCATCCCTACTGAAGCGAAATGCGACCGAGTCCTCCTCCTTAGCAACTTGAACCTATCCAGGTCCAGCGTCGTCATCGAAAAGTAACCTCGTGAACCCAACTTGCGCTTGTTAAACACGTTCCGGACGCTACACAACACCGATTCCTCGTACAACCTCAACAGCAAACGAGGAGACGTCCACAACAGCCGGATCTGCGAAGTTGAGAAACATATTTGCAACATACTTATTTTCAAGTTTTAACACGTGAGACCATTTTGCAAACTTGGCGTGCGTGACGACCATAGAAATACACTATTGTGCTTAAGGGACTACTACGTGTGTTGTGTGGGGACCAAAATATTAGTCAAAAAAGGAGTTGCTGATGAGGTAAGAGTTAAACCAAGGACACACACACTTGCATCATCACCAAGACAACACTCACAGATCATCAACAACAGTAACACTTTAAAAACTCGCTCATTTCGAATTCTCTCTCTTAAAATCCGGTTGTTGAGTTGCCACTAAGGGGAATTCCTCACATTTTTTTGGGAGTCCCCAAACTAAACCTGTGCTAAAAAAAACAAGTTGCCATGACGCAAAAAAGATCTTCTACTGCGAATATCTCTCAATGAGTAACATCACGAAATATGTGCATCTCACAAATATCCGTTAACCTTCAAAGATTAACACAATGCACTCCAGAGCTCATTTCTCACTCGACTCTCTAATATCCCGTTGCCCGTTAGTATAAAAATAGCTCATACCCAACTGCAGATAACGGCCCACTGGTCCTTAGCAACGGCTTCATCCTTGACGACCCTGTAAAGTGACTCTTTCCCAATGAGTTGATCGATGAGATGGTTGAAAGAGTACCCGTCGCAAAGGGTGTGATGAATCCGTATAATAATAACAGACTGGTGGTTCTTGAACCTCCCAAAAAGCTCCACTTCCCACGGGGGTCTCCCTCCACTGAAGGGTCTGGTCATGACCCCCCCAACGTACTCTTCGAGCTCGCCCTCATGGTCATCGTGCCCAACGTCAAAGTCACGCACCTTCCTCACATGGTTACCAACGTCAACTACTTTCATCCGCTTAAAGTAGAACCCTCCAAGTGTTTTAACCAAAACACACTTTAACCTCTCGAAGCAACTCCGGTGGAGTAAACTCTTGAACTTGTCTCGAATCTGTTCAATTTGAACGTCACCGTCGACAAAGACCATCGTCACATTTGACGCAAACGAAGAACCACCACCACTGACATTATCCACTGCGAAAATCGAGTCGTGCGGAGTCAGCGGAACCAAACCAAACAGTCTCTTCAAAATGTAGTTCTTCACTATGGTAACCACCCACAGGGGGATGAAAATCACCAACAGCAACGGCAACAGCAAAATTACAACCACAAACGACGCCAACGAAGACGACGTCAACCAACTCAACCGAGATTTCATCGTTAATTACGTGTGTGCACTTAAGCAACACTATAATACCTTCGCGAGGAGCTAATGCAGACTGCACTAAAAGCGATTGAGGTACCTCACCAAATTAAGCGAGAGTGTGAGTAAGGTGAGAGGGACCACCAAAATATTAAGCAACATCCTCTCAACATATTTGTCCACCCTTGAACAAGACTTAATCTTGAACAACGAAAGAGATCTCCTCTGATGGACAACTACACCACGTTACTAGTCACCTTCAACAACTTCCTTCCCTTACAACACCTTTAAGGTTACTTCATGTCCGGTCACCATGGACACACACATTTTATTCAACAATAAGTTACAATCATTCAAACGTCACTTTCGAAGTCTGACCGCGGCGACCAGCATTATTATTTTCGTCTCGAATACTCAACGACGCTCCAACCGTTTGCGGTGTTCCAGAAGGAGTTTCCTTTGCATCCGACCGGAACGGGTAGTAGCCTCCGACGGGGTACCCTCCTGGGTAACCAGCTCCAGGGTACTGACCTCCCCCGAAACCCTGCTGGTGACCCCCAGCCGAAGAGGCCGACGACGCTGATGACCCTGAGCCGCCGACTCCTCCTCCGGGGTAACCACCAACTCCTCCTCCTCCGGGGTAATAACCCCCTCCGGGGTAGTAACCGTTGCTGGGGTAGTAACCAGGGTAGTATCCTCCTCCTTGTCCTACTGCAGGGTAGTAACCAGGGTAACCACCCCAACCAACACCACCACCACCACTGGGGTAATAACTATGTGGAACGGGTTTATTATGGTGGTATCCTCCGATGGGGTACCCTCCCTGACCGTACCCGTACTGACCTATCGGGTAACCCCCAGCAGCAACTGTGGGAGGATAGTACCCCCCAGGGGGGGGAGGAACCACCCCCCCGTAGTAAGGGTCCCCGATGACCCCGAGAGCGAACCCAGGAAACAGTCTCGTGTTATTGTTGCTGCTGCCCTCCTGCTGCTTATTGGAGACGGAACTGGTTATCTCGTTCTCATCCGTGAACTTGACCGCCGCGCGCTTCTTCCTCAGCGTCGCAGCAAACCTGTTCTTTTTTTCGTTTCCATAGCGACCCCAAAAGTCCTCCGCGGACTCTCTCGGTGGAGCAAGACTCAAGTCTAAACAATTAAACCGTTTAAAACAAAGTTTCTCACTTTACCCCAGAGCAAAACTCACCCAACTCGCCTGCCCCGACAAGGTTGTTACTTTGCTCCTCACTTTCCTGCGCTGATGCGACGGCAACAAGCACCAACAACAATACTGCTCTCGCCATGGTGATGAAACGCTAACTGCACTTGACCTCAAGTGGAGTCCGCTCTTAAATACACACGTACATACTCCTGGAACCACCGTGACCGTGGGAACCGGAACCACCACTTAATATTTCACCTCCACTTAACTCTCGTCCTTGCTTAATCCTCCTCCACGCACACTTTGTAATTAAACCATTGTCCTGTTATCCAGGAAACACATGTTCAAGGTTTTTATTCGTTAAAAAAATAGGAAAAATAATCTGTGTGTCGCCCAGCAACAAAACTATTTAATTTTATTAGGTAAGCTGCTGCTGTTGTTAAGCCCGAGGTCAGCCCTGATGAGCCTGATGAATAAAACGCACGACATTCCAACTATAGTTGCCATCGCAACGCACCCGAGCGCGTAAACGCTGTCATTGTTGACTTGTTCCTTGTTGAGAACGAGCCACCTCGTCATCCACCCCATGGTTACGATCCTGAAGCACACGAACGTTGCTAGGTTGGCTAGGCTTATCGTCCGAAAGTACCTCGAGGAACGGGAAACCAACATCAGCAGCAACAACTGACGCCAGTGCAGAAACACGCTGTTCAACTCGATCAAAAGTGATACCATCACGAAACCAAGGTTACGACCCAACACCAGCGATGACACAAAACATATCAGCACCTACACAATACATATCAATTAATCACTTATTCTAATCCAGTCATATAGAGCATCTTACAAAAGTGTGGTGAACGAGGAGCTCGTGCGTTGACCTCCGCGACGGCACATTCGAAACCATGTCACACACGTCAAACACAAAGTACCCTAAAACCATAGCAACACTTAGAAACTATTTAACAGCACTATTATAAAAGTACTTCGCACCTATGGAAAACGCGGTGATGTTTATGGAGAGGAAGCTGACAGAGTTGACCACGTCCAGGGCATGCCGAGGGTCGTCATGGAAACTTAACACACACACACAATTACTGTTATCATCTTTAGTTTCCAAGGTCGTCCCAAACTTACCAAACGATGGCCCCTACGCCAGTGATGAGTGAGTGGATAAGGGAATTGGCAGTGTTGACTACTTTCCACTGGTGAAAATTTTTACCACTACTAACTTTCCTCAGCACCCCCCTTGACAACGCAAAAAACAAAAACGAACCCACCACCGTCCCCAAATAGTCACCACACCCACCAACAACGACACTGTTCCCTAGTTCCACTTCCATAATACTAACACACCCCAAAACACACGCAGCACGCACGTTAAATAACTCTTCTTGTGTTATGATTCAGAGAGAGTGTTTACGTAACCCTCGAGTCTCAGGGAATCAACAAGTTATGGCGCCAAATTCAAACCACCCACGTGACACACTCAACAACGTGCAAACTGCAACACCACAATGAAACACAAGCGAGGTACAGTTTTATTTTTAATTGCCATGGTGATATATTAATTGTTGTTGCTGTGTAGGAAAGTCCAAGAAGGAGACGTGGAAGAAGTTGACGGCCTGCGACGACGTTGACCAGTTCCTCGTCGACCAGCGCGATGACGAAATCAGAGGAACCAGCAACAATGACGACAGCTTCTTCTTCTTCGACACCAAGAAGGCAGAATTCGTTCCAAGTGCTGGGGACGACGACGCTGCTGTTGTTGGACCTGTTGATGTCAGGAAACTCAGGTGCTTCGCTGGAATCTACAGGAATCCTTCCGCCGTCAAGGACCCCGTCATCAAAAGGTAACACCCTTTTTTATCGCCAGGGGAACTATTCTTTACACACTCACTTGAATTCCCATAGAAACGCCATCAAAACGAAGGAGAAGCGCGTCAAGGTCAATGAACTGCCGCCCAAGAAATCAACCACTGTAGCTGCCCCATACGACCTGTGGTCATCTGCCGCTGCCCCGACTCCCACGACGAACAGGCACCGTCGGAAGAAGACGTTATCGTACAAGCCGTCGTTGGTCCCCGCGATTGAGGTGCCCTCGGGGGGTCTCTCGGTGAACCCCTCGTTCCTGGACCACCAGGCGCTCCTCCGCTCCGCCCTTAACGACGAGACCCTCGCTAAAAAAAACCCCCCTGTAAAGAAGATCTTCGCGCCGGAAACGAAACTCGAGGAAATCAAATCCGAGGACGAATCTGACGAAACCATAACAACAGTTAGAAAACAACCGGTTGCGAAAACGCGTGCGGCGCGTCGTCGGCAAGCAGAGGAAAAAGTGAAGGAAGAAAACCGTAAGAGGGAAAAATCCCGCCGGCAGTTGGAAAACGATGTCTTCAAAATAAAAGGAATGAAAAAGAAGATTGAGGCTCACGAGAAGAAAATTAAGGAGAGATACGTTTCCAGGATGAAGAAACTCGAGGAAAAAAACAAGTTCGGGGTCAAGGAACTATCAAAATTCAAGTTCATCGACTCAAAGGATGAGGTCACTCTCAGGGGTGACCTCGGGGGGAGACTCACTAACATCAAGGCCCCCATCAAGGACCTACTCACTGACAGATTCAAGTCGCTACAGAAACGAAACGTCATCGAAGTCAGACTCAAGAACAGGTACACGGCTTTTTATATTCTCAGAGTTGTCATGGGGATTTATAACTGTTTGTTGCTTAGCCAAAAGAAGAAGCACCGGGGTAAAAAGTACGTCCGCCGTAGCGACAAGATGGAATGGGAAAAGACGGGCGAGTGGAACGGAGTCAAGGTCGGCGACGCACTCTCAGGCGACACACAAAAGAAACACAGAAACAAACACAACAATTAATAAAGTTTTTTCACTAAATATTCGTTGTCAAGGCTTTTTTATTCAATCAAACACAGTTAAACACACACAGATTGCATATTTCTATAGCGACGGGCAATGTGAGACAAAAAGAGTCACGTGGAGTGCAGAACAAAACTCTTGGCGCCCACTTTCAAATCTCCAAACCAAATCCACTGACCTCTTTCAAAAATGAACTCCGTCGTCGCCAACGCTGCCAAGCGGGTAGGTCACCATAGCAACACTTTTGTCACAACGGTTACTAAAATATTATGTTACAGGTCATTGCCCGGCGCGCCATGTCATCATCGTCTTCGCAGACGAACGTCCACCCAGGCTACAAAACAATCAAGGACAAGTACAACAAGTTCCAGGTCAGTTTAATTATGGTTTAATTAAAGTCCTCTCGTTCCCATGGAAACAATTAATTTGAATAAAATAATTAATTGTAGATTGACGACGGAACTCCTGTTCACTTGAAGGGTGGTCCGGTGGACCTGGTGTTGTACTACACGACTCTTGGTCTCTGCGGGGTCGGCGTCGCGGGCTGCATCGACTACTACATCGAGGCAGGGTTCCCCAAGAAACAAAATTAATCAAACACACACACATTAATAGTCATTTAGCGTAATATTAAACTCAGATGAATAAAATGAATCCATAGAAACGCTTGATTAAATATATTGTACCCATATAATTTTTTAATACTTTTCAAAATGTACACACGATTAATCAAATGGGAATGATCAAGTGATAGAGTAGTCGAGATGTATAGCGACGTTTCTGACGCCTGCGCCCTGGAAGATGAGTACGGCTTGTTGAGTGACGTACCGCGGGTCGGCGTTGCGCGCGACTTCTAATTTAACTGACCCGACGTAAAAGTCGGAACACAATGTCCAAAAGTGAGGCTCCTGAACTGAATACACACCCTCCAACTGAAGCACCCGCTGGTAACATCCACCAAGTCTATCGTCCAACAATCGAGGCTGACGCTGCATCAATATCAACACAGACTCTACACACAAACAGACACATATTACTTGACAACATGACAAAACAATAAGTTGATAAAAGTGTGTACCTTTGATGAGCCCGAGAACGGAGAGAGAGATGAGAACGGCGATGAAAATGGAGCATATTGGGTCAGCGATCATCCACCCGAAAGCCCACATGAGAACTGAAGAGATGATGACCCCCACTGACCCCAGCGTATCGGCGAGAATGTGCAAAAACACTCCCTGCATTATCTGACTGTTGTGTGCTGCGTCTTCATGTGAATGTCCTCCACCTCCGTGAGAATGCGTATGACCACCCCCACCACCGTGTGAATGTCCCCCGTGTCCGTGCTGGAATGCGTATATCCCGACGAGGTTGACGAGGAACCCGAGCACCGAAACTACAAACAGCCGCTCGTGCTTTACTTCTGGTGGCTCAAGAATCCGCTCAACCGCCTCGGAGAAAATGAAGAACGCTATGAACAGGAGGAACAGACCGTTCACGAAACCCGCAAGCACTTCTGCGCGGACGTAACCAAAACTGTACTTGTCGTTCGCACGCCATTTCGTTATCACCTACACAACAAACACAGTTAACCTAAACAATTAAAATTCGTTGAAAGAAAATGACTTACAGATGCGACGAGTCCAGCGAGGAGTCCGGTGCAGTCGAAGAACATGTGAAAAGAGTCGGAGATGAGCCCCAGCGAGTTGGTGACCACCCCATAAAACAACTCGACAAACGCAAACGACAAGTTCAGGAGGAGGAACAAAAACAGGTTCCTACTGTTCGGGTCCGACAAAATCAAACGCAGCCAGCTCGACACTTTCTCAAACAAGTACTTCCCTCGGGGGGTGCTCGAGGAGGACGAAGATGACAACAAAGGGTCCACCTTGTGCAGGGGCAGCATCCTGAACTGTTTTTCAAAGGGTCACCAAACTTGTTGTCGCATCTCGCGACCACTCTGCTGAAGAACCACAGGTGACGTGGAGAAATAAACAGACAGATGGATCATTTCACCGAAAATACACTTTTACCGCTCCACAAGGGGGAAACTGAGATTTTTTGTTGCCACAGAGACGACGAGGTGGATTTGAGAATTCATTGGGGCCAACTGAGAACGACATTTTTATTTTCAACGACAACGACGTCATCAGGTTGCCGTCACGTCATTTACCTGACAATAAGTATCTCATGGCAACAGCATCTCCATATTGCTATCCCATGTAATTCTCTATATCCCTTACGATGAATTCCTCTAAGTGTAAAAAGGCACTTGTATTGTTGAGCCTCTGGTGTGGGTACTTAATGAGTGGGCAGTCGGGAAAGGTCAGGAATTCCATCACCACCACCACCACCATCATACACCATGGTGATTAAGTAACGCACCCTTCTTCTTGTTATCTGCTTAAGCCGGGTGGTGGTGGTGAATTCCTGGAGAAAAGGAATATCTTGTCCAGACGAAATCTTCATCCTTTTCTTCTTCAGATTCTTCAGTTCATCTTTGTCTCCCACACCAACAAGACTCTCTCTCCACTGAGTCCCACTCCTCATAACTCCACAAGAGTCAACACTCACACACATTTCCACCGAGACACAGGTTCACCAAAGATGCTGTGGTCATTAAACAAGGGCACACGTTAATTAAGGGCCCCCCCTCTGTGATACCGGCTTAAATACATTTACTGTTACCATGGACAACATAAGCGACAATCATCTTACTGTTCATAAACTTAATCCTCCTCATTCGTCGCGAGGCAACGACGACGACGACCCCAACAATGTCAAGTCCCCCCAAAACTCCAAACTCCATGGAAGGTAAAAAAAACATTCCCCATAGCAACCATGAAACAAATCCGTTGGACATTTTCTGGAAGAGAGATTAAGTCTTTCTCGAGAGGAAGCGGAAGTTGATAATGGTGTTTAATCATTTCCAGTGTATTCCGGGGCCGCGGCGTCTTCTGCTTAATCTCATCCCTCATACTGCTCCACTTAATTTCTTGTGTCCATGGCAACCCGCACAGACACCACCACGGTCAACACCACCTTCGTCACCATAGCAACAACCATCCAGACAAGGTCGCAAAAATTGTGCAAAATCACTTGATCAAATTGCAAATATTTAATTTATTGCACACAGGACACACAAGTCAAACATGAGCTCACGTTCGAGTATGGCAAAGAAGATGAAATAAAACTGTACCCCAATAACGTCTCATCACTTGGCAACGTTAGAACAAAGAGACAATACTTCCCTAGCAACGACGACGACGAGCAAAACCGAAAGTTTGTCGACGGAGAGGGAAACGCTCTTTACCATGACAACAACCAACTTTGGTCCCAACCAAGTCCATGCTCGCGATCCTGCGGAGGAGGTGTCGCTTTCCAGGAAAAAATTTGCAACAACCAATTCGAACAGTACTATATACTCTTCCATGACAACTCACTTTATATCTCCATGGCAACTAATTAATAAATTTGCAGATGTTCCGGTGAGCGTCGTTACTTTTCGTGCAACACGCAGTCGTGTCCGCCATCGTCGAATTCAGACTTCCGGTCCGAGCAGTGCGCTGCCTTCGACAACGTTCCCTTCGAGGGTCGCCTTTACAAGTATATTCACACAACTTTATCCCCATGGCAACAACAGTCTCAAAAATGTATTTGCTGCAGGTGGACGCCGTACAGGAAGGCGCCTAACAAGTGTGAGTTGAACTGCATGCCGGTGGGGGAGCGGTTCTACTACCGCCACAAGCGACACGTCATCGACGGAACAAAGTGCGACGACGAACACATCGACATCTGCCTCAACGGAAAGTGCCTCGTAAGTCACAACAACAATTAATCTCACTTGACCCCAAAAACTGCATTTATAAAACTGTGTAGCCGGTGGGTTGCGACAACGTTCTGGGGTCATCGGCCCGCGAGGACAAGTGCCGGCAGTGCGAAGCATCCTCTTCGTCTTCTTCCCGCTGCACGACAGTGGAGGGAACGTTCGATAGGAACGACCTGCAGGTGGGCTACAACGACATCCTCCTCATCCCCGCGGGAGCCACCAACATTGTCGTCAAGGAAAAAAGACCATCAAACAACTACCTAGGTAACTACACGTGCCAACAACTCGTGTGTGCGCATCTCATTAGCACCACACAAGCCAACGAACTAATAATAAATTCCCATGCCAACCATCTTTTAGCCCTCCGCAACACATCGAATTACTTTTTCCTGAACGGCAACTGGCGTATCGACTTCCCCCGGGAGATAATTTTCGCCGGGACAATATTCCACTACGAGCGGAAACCGAATTCCTTTTTCGCCCCCGAGTCGATCCGGTGCCTGGGCCCCCTGGCGGAGCCCATCTACGTCGTCGTCCTGTACCAGGAATCGAACCCAGGAGTCGAGTACGAGTACTCTGTCTCTGACGACGCCGGAATCTCACTCGTCACCGACGGAGAGTACTCTTGGACCATGGACGAGTTCTCAGAGTGCTCAGAGTCGTGCGGGTCGGGGCTCCGCAGACGGCGAGTCAACTGCGCACGACGTACGGGAAACAACATAGAGTACGTTGAAGAGTACCTCTGCGACAGGAACTACCGTCCAACAGATTTGGAGCGCTGCAACGAGCAGCCGTGCCCTTACAGGTGGGCGGCGCGGCAGTGGTCCGAATGCTCCGCGCGGTGCGGCAAAAACGAAAAAGGTCACAGAAACAGGTTCGTCTTCTGCGAGCAGCGATTCAACGGAGCCAACTCGATAGTTGACGACGCTTACTGCGACACCAACGGCGAGGAGAAACTTCAAGACTCTGAGGAGTGCGAAAGCGGACACCAGGAGGAATGCGCTTATTGGTTCACCGATCCTAACTGGGGCAGCGTGAGAAACTATCTTTTTTGGCAACACTTTTTTGCACACATTTGTTTGCATCACTTTTTTGCACGTGACTTTTTTGCACACATTTTTTTTAAACTCACTGGGGCATTGTGGGAAACACTATTTTTTGCAACTATACACGTGACTTTTTTGCACAAATTGTTTTTAAAACTGTTTAGTGCAGCGCGCTGTGTGGAGAGGGCACTGCGCGCCGAACGGTGGCCTGCGTGAGCAAAAACAACGACGAAACAATTATCCATGACGACTGGAAGTGCGAGGGCGAGAAACCAGCAGACCAGCAGCCGTGCTTCCTCAAACCTTGCGACGGAGTCGACTGGATCATGGGACCCTTCGGGAAGGTAACACACACACACACACTCTTCCCTAGCAACCAAACTTAATTACTTCCTGTTTAGTGCTCGGAAGACGTTGAGTCACGGTTGGTCTACTGCAGCACGGCGAGGGGGCAAATCTTCCCCGACAAGTTCTGCCACGAGTACCGGAAACCAAACACCACCCGACCATGTGAAATCAAGGACGACACTCCATCTGAAACACCACCCACGTGGTTCGCCGTCCAGTGGGGCGAGGTAAACTTTTTTCAAAACCTTGCAAAAATTATTTCCCGCTCTGTGCAAAAAAAATGTGCAAATTTGTTTAGTGCCTGCTGACGTCGTGCACGCCGGCGTCCCCCCCGTCCCCGGCGATCCTCGGCCTCCGCACACGCTCCGTGTTCTGCGGGATCCTCTCGCCAGATGGCGTCGTCAAAACCGAAGACTCCAAATGCGATCAGGACAAAAAGTACTCCTCGGAGGAACCCTGCGACCTCCCTGAAGACCTCATCGAGTCAGAGTGCTTCACCCGCGCCGCCTGGTTCGTCGGCCCCTGGGGACCCTGCGGCAAGGGCCCCTGCGAAGGGTCCAGGTCAAGGACCGTCCTCTGCATCGTCGGAAACTCAACCACCACTGACGTCTCCAAGTGCGGACAGGATGACGTCGTATTCGCCTCTGAAGAGTGCACATGCTCATCTACTACCGGTAGCATTTTGAACTATTTACACGTCAACTCTTTTTTGACGTGACAGCCGCTTTTTTTGACGCAGATGAGGTCATGGTGACGTCCTCCGAGGGCACCACGTCAGCCATGGTTGAAGATGATGAAGAAGAAGAAGGACCCTGCGTCCCTGATGAAGAAGACGACGACGACTCTTACAACTACTATGACGACCTCGCCTCCGGGTCAGGCAGTGGAGACGTCACCATCGAGGAAAGTACCACTCAGCTTATGACGTCAGAATTCACTACCGATAATACCAGCAGCGGCGACGATGACGCCGTCAGTGGAAGCGGCCAAGAAATGGTACACACTCTTTTTGCCAATTTTCGTGCAAAAAATAATACAGCAGCGTCGTTTCCAGGGCTCCGGATCAACAACAACAGCGCCATCTACTATGGACGACGTCACGTCAAGTGGCAGCGGCAGCGGCAGTGGCGACGACATGACGTCCAGCGGGATGAGTGGAAGCGGTGACGACGGCACCACAACGTCAGCTCCCGAGGATGATGGAAGCGGCAGCGGCGACATGTCCAGCGGTGGTTCCGGTGAAGATGACTTGGCCAGTGGCGACATGACCTCAACGATGACGACAACGGCAGGTGCAACTGGGTCAACTGACGCGACGACGACAATGACGTCTGACGGATCATCAACAATGACGACAATGACGACGTCAGATGAGTCACTGACATCGACTGATGATGCGACAACAACTTCTTTCGAGACGTCAACAACGCAAGAGCCCACGTCAACGTCAACTGAGATGTCCACGTCGTCATCAACGACAACTGAAGAGCCCACCACGACAACGGAGGAACAACCTACTTCAACGACATCACAAGAATTAACGACAACTGAATCTTCAACGTCAACTCAAGAATCTTCGTCAACAACAGACTCTTTGACGTCAACGGAATCTTCATCAACGTCGTCACCGAGTTCCTCGTCCTCCTCGAGTTCCTCGACGTCAATGTACGACGACGTGGACATGCCGGGAGAGGGCGCTGCCGCCCCTGCTGATTACGGCTCAGTGGACCGCCCTGTGCGCACAGAGGACTGCAGCAGCAGCGGCTCCGGCAGCGGCGACTGTTCCAGCGGCAGCGGAGACTTCAGCGGCAGTGGAAGCGGCGGCAGTGGCGCAGACGCTGACGATATTGTTGGACTAGAAGAAGACTCGGATTCCTCAGGAGCCTCCGGAATGAGCGGAGATGCTTCCGGAATGGACGACGATGAGCCTTCAGGAGATTCCTCAGGGGACTCCATGGTGACCTCTGGCAGCGGACAGGAACAAGACTTGACCTCCAGCGGCAGTGGCAGCGGAAGCGGCAGCGGTGATGATGATGACATGATGACCTCCGAAGGTCTTGAATCTGCTTCTTCAACAGCTCCGTCCTCGTCTTCGCTTCTGCTTCGTTGTGTGTTTGTTTGTTGTCAATGTCGCTTTGATTGATTCCTCGGCAGTTTCCCTAAAACATTTGTTGTGTTTGTTGTAGCCCCCCGAAGAACAACAACGTCATCAGACGACCTCCCTTCAACGACGCTGAAAAAGTGTCTGAAGAAGAAGAAGAAGGCTCCAAGTTCGTGTGAGACGTCATCGTTTGGTTGCTGCCCCGACGGCAAAACGGCAGCGCTGGCTCCTTTCAACGGCAACTGCAGCATCCCTAAAACGTGTGAGGAGACCAAGTTTGGTTGCTGTGACGACGGGATCACTCCAAGTCCCGGTCCCTTCAAGGCCCGCTGCCCCTCAAAGAAGAACTGCAAGGACTCGCTCTTCGGTTGCTGCCCCGACGGAAGGTCACACGCCAAGGGAAACAACTTCCAGGGATGCGAACTCGACTGCGAAAACACCACGTGAGGCTTTTTTGCAACACACGTGATTTTTTTTGCAACATTTTGCACAATAATTTTTGCACGAAGGTTCGGTTGCTGTGAGGACGGGTTAACGGCGAAGCTGAACCCGAAGGGCCGTGGGTGCCCGAAGGTCCCCTGTGGGGAAACAAAGTACGGCTGTTGCCCTGGCGACAAGAACATTGCAAAGGGTCCCAACTTCAAGGGGTGCAAGGAAATCAACACCGACGACTGCACAAAGAGCTTCTTCAAGTGCTGCCTCGACGGAAAAACACCAGGTCACTTAGCAACGCACACAAATTTTATAATAAATCAATTCTAACAAACAACTTGTGTGTGCAGCCCTTGGTTTGTCGTCCGAGGGGTGCCCAGCGGTGCCGCCGTGCATGACGGAGGAGTTTGGTTGCTGTGACGACGGCGTGACCTCCGCCCACGGAAGTAATAAAGAGGGATGCTGCCTCCAGGAAGAGTTTGGATGCTGCACCGACAACCTCACACCCGCCAAAGGACCCAACCTACAAGGTCAGTCAACTCTATCCTGTTGCATCATCATACTCATTTGTAATAATTCCAGGCTGCACGTGCGCTGAGAGCGTGTATGGTTGCTGTGGTGACAACGAGACGTACGCGCGGGGTCCGGTGGGCGATGACCGCTGCGGGTGCAAGTTCAGTGAGAACGGGTGCTGCCCCGACGGGTACACCCCCGCCGAGGGCCGCGACAACTCTACCTGCCCATGCTCCACGTTCAAGTTCGGGTGCTGCCCCGATGGGACCTCCGTTGCCAAGGGACCGAATAAGGAGGGGTGCGGGTGTGAGCACTCGGACTTCGGGTGTTGCCCTGACAACAGGACTCCCAAGAACAGCGAGGACGATACCTGCGGGTGCGAAAGCTCCCTATTCGGGTGCTGCCCCGACGGTGAGACCGAGGCCACTGGGGATGACTTCCAGGGGTGCACTGAAGTACCCATCAAACCAGGAGGTCAGTTACCGTTACTGTTGTCATGGGAACTGAAATTTCATCCCGTTTCCATGGTGTTTGTAGACGTGTGCGGGCTGGAGAAGGAGCGCGGGTCGTGCAGGAACTTCACAGTGAAGTGGTTCTTCGACATGGACTACGGCGGCTGCTCGCGCTTCTGGTTCGGCGGTTGCGATGGAAACCTCAACAGGTTCGGATCACAGGACGAGTGCAAGGCCACATGCGTCGAGCCCGAGGGACGCGGTGCGTTTAAAACCGTACTGTAATGTTACAATGGAAACTAACTGTAACTGTGTGTGTGTAGACGCGTGCTACCTGCCGAAGGTGTCTGGTCCCTGCGAAGGGTACTACCCCTCGTGGTACTACGACGCTGAGAGGGAGGCATGCCACCAGTTCGTCTACGGCGGCTGCCTCGGCAACAACAACAGGTTCGCAACCAGGGACGCTTGCGAAAACAACTGCCTCCAGGGCGACAGAGTCGGTACGATGGTTTTATTAACACGTGACTTGCAAAATTCACACACATTTTTTTAAAAAATCACGTGTCATTTTTTGCAAATATTTCAATTTAAATCAAAATTTTTTGCAAAAAAATCACGTGTGCTTAAATAATGTAGACGCCTGCGACCAGATTCGTGTTGAGGGTCCGTGCAAGGGCAACTTCAGCCGCTTCTACTTCGACAAGGACTCGTCCTCCTGCGCCCCCTTCACCTACGGCGGATGCAAGGGAAACAACAACAACTTCCTCACACAGAAAGAGTGCAACCAACGATGCTCCACCGAAGGAAGGGCCAGGGGTACTTAACACAAACACACTTAATCACACACACAAATAACTTAATGTAACCCCCCGTGTAGACTCCTGCTTCCTTCCGCGGGTGGAGGGTCCGTGCGGTGAGAAACTCGCCCGGTGGTACTACGACCAGCGTGAGCAACGGTGCGTCCCCTTCTACTACTCTGGTTGCCAGGGAAACACAAACAGGTTCAACTCACTCGACGCCTGCGAACAAACTTGCCCTCCCGCTCTCCTCGGTAACACACAATTCACATACACACAAAATTCACCATGGAAACTAACAAACTTGTTTCTAGCTGAGAACGCGTGCGTGCTTCCCCCGCTGGTGGGCGACTGCACGACGTACACTGAGCGGTACCACTTTGACCCCTACGAGGGTCGGTGTAAAGCTTTCGTCTACTCTGGTTGCGGTGGCAACACAAACAATTTCATCAACATTGACGACTGCAGAAACTCTTGCGAACACTCTTACGTCCAGCAGCCAATTCACTCTTCAAACACGGGCTCAGCGCCCCCCTCACAACACGACCCAACCAACAAGGGTACCAACACTTTTAATCAAGTGACCTTTGAACTGAAACGGTAAATTAACTGTAATACTGTAAAACTGCAGGAATCTGCCTGGTGGCGCCACCTGATGAGGACCCGTCAAGGTGCGCCCCCCACGAGCAGTCGTCCCCGGCGACAAAGTGGTTCTTTGACTCGCGAGATGGCGTCTGCAAGCAGTTCAGGTTCTACTGCGACCCCCAAAACTCGGGAAACCACTTCAACGAACGACACGAGTGCGAGGAACGGTGCCAGGACGCCATCGGTAACAACAACCACACTGACATCTTACGGATCATTCATTAACTACATTTTAATTTCACTATATTTCAGACCTTTGCTCGCTGCCGGTGGTCGTTGGTCCGTGCTCGCGAGAGTTCCCGCAGTTCCACTACGACATGGAAACCGACACATGCCTCCCATTCAACTACGGCGGTTGCCAGGGCAACGCCAACAGGTTCGACACCGTCACCCAGTGCGAGCAGCGATGCCAGAAAACACCGACACAACAAACTGACCCCCTCAAGGAGTACTACGACGAACTCGAGAGGAGGAGGATCGCCCAAGAGGAACAACAAACAAGGGCCAATGACCCCGATGAGGAACAAGAACGGCAAAGACTCTACGAAGACGAACTCAGACGTCGCCAGCAAGAGCAAGAAGAGGACCCCTCTGAACTCGAGAGAAGAAGACAACAACAGCACGAAGAAGACCTCCTCCGCCGTCGCCAGGAGTACGAAGACGAACTCAGAAGACGACAACAGCAACCTGAATCCTCTCAAGAAGATGATCTTCGCCGCCAAGAAGAAGAAAATCACCGCCGACAGCAACAACAACAAGAATGGGAGGACCGCTTGAGAGAAGAAGAAGAGGAATCTCGCCGCCGCGAAGAAGAAGGAACAACGATCCGCGTCGAGTCCTCTGACATTTGCGACCTCCCCGTGGAAGTCGGCCCCTGCCGCGGGGCAATAACCTCGTTTTACTTTGACCCCAGCACAGGTCGATGCACCTCGTTCCTCTACGGCGGATGCCACGGCAACGCTAACAGGTTCGAAACTGAGGAAGCTTGCGAACGATCTTGCGGACAACTCAAAGGATTAGGTGAGATCCTGATTTTTTTAGTTTTTCAAATTTTTCCCGCGCAACATCATTTTGAATTTCCCCCGCGCGCGCTAAACAGACGTGTGCAGCGCGCGAGTTTCAAATTACGGTCAACAACCTTGCGCGACTGCATCTCAAAAATGGTTTTTCGACGGAACCGTCTGCTCCGAGTACACCTTCTGCGCCGACGCAAACCAAAACAGGTTCTCTACCGTCCAAGAGTGTGAGGCCGTATGCATCGCCAAGGCCGACCTAGGAAAGTACAACAACGACTCTATCATCAAGGTCGAAGGTCAGTCACACACACACACAGATTCCTCAGCAGCAGCAGCAGCAGGTCACATATAGTTCTGTGTGTAACCATAGCAATCTGCAACATGCGCGTCGACACTGGTCCCTGCTACGACGGCTACAAGCGATGGTACTACGACGGCGAAACGTGCCTCCCATTCGTCTACGGCGGGTGCGCAGGTAACCTGAACAGGTTCACCTCGTTCCCGTCTTGTGTTAAATACTGCCAGCCTCAGGCGCAAAGCGAAAAAAAAGTCATCACCAGGGGGGTCAAGGACCCCACCAACAAGAGTAAGAAATATGCACCTCACACAACGACGCACTCCAACGCACTCCGCCTGCACACGCACTATTAACGCACCTCATACGCACTAAAAACTAAGCGCCAAATAAATTTTAAAAAACTGTGTTAGATGGCGCCTCTGATTGTTCCGAGGAAACGGTCCGCTGCGGTTCCCTCCAGTGCGCGTACGGAATCACGCGGTCAACGCTTGACTCGTGCGTCCGCTGCGAGTGCACTGACCCCTGCAGGGACACACACTGCCCCCCGGGGGAGACATGCGCCGTCGACTTTGACGGACCACACTACCAAGTCACTTTCAGACCCGTCTGCAGGAGAGGTAAGTTTTTTTTTGCACACTCACGTGACAATTTGAAACTTAAATCATCACGTGACATTGCAAAAACTAGCTGTGAAGGAAGGCTCGTGCCCTCAACTCCAACAACAGCAGCAACAACAAGGTCTGTGTGAGGTCGAGTGCTCAGGTGACGCCGACTGCGCCGCGGACCTCAAGTGCTGCTCCAACGGCTGCGGGACCATCTGCACACGCGCCGTACTCCACAACGACACCAGCCCTATTGGTGGAACACCCCCGAGAATTATATCCACTGGTGGTGACGACGACACCGTCACGGCAGAGGAGGGAGCCCTAGCAACGCTCAACTGCCAGGCTCGCGGTAACCCAAAACCAAACATACAATGGACAATCAACAATGACAGAGTATACCGTCCATTTTTATTTTTGTTGCTAAGCAATGACGACCATGTTTTATACGGTCACTTTAATTCATAACCGTTGCTAAGTGATGACCATTTTTATATATTTCAGATCACGCTAACGTCGGGAAGGTACCGTACGCCTGACGACGGTTCAACTTTGGAGATAATCGGCGTTGTCAAGGCGGACGCGGGAACGTACACGTGCACGGCAGACAACCACGTTCACCGTCCTGCAACACACAACATCCAACTCGCCGTAACAAGTAAGTTTTTTCAAACTGTCTTCTTTCAAATGCGCTCTTTTTCCCGCCCTTCTAAAAACTGCGCGCGCACTTGCAGCTCCCCTGCAATCCCGTCAAGCGCGAATCCTGGACCAGGTGGACCCGACGGACCACTTGCAAGAAAACAAGCTAACAGTGAACTTGGGTTCCCCGACGTCGCTCCGCTGCTTCGCCCTGGGCTGGCCGCGGCCCTCGGTCACGTGGTGGCGCGGTGAGCGGATGCTCCCGTTCTCCTCTGAGCGGTACGAGCAGCTCCGCGACCACTCGCTCCTCATCAGGCTCGTCTCCCTCCGCGACCTCGGCGCCTACACCTGCCAGGCTTACAACGGACTCGGGAAGGCCGCAAGCTGGACCGTCACCGTTTTCGCACACGGACCCGTCCCTGCCAGTGACCTCAACGACGACAGGGACTTTCTCAAGTTTGTCAGGGTCACACCAGGGCATCAACACAGGTGGCCCAATAACAGGCAGCTCATCAGGAACACAACTACTGCCATCCCCATGACAACCCCGACGACGACGACGGAGAGGGTCATTGTCCCCAACTACCTCGGTTCAATCTTAAACTAGCCGCTTACTGTTCTTGTCTCTTCCGTGTCAGCTTGAAACTGTTTTTTTGGCGCGGATTATAATTCAAATTGTTTGTGCAGTCCCGCTCAGGGCGTCGATAGTGATGGAGAGGAGTTTGTTCCCGACGGGGTCAGAGGTCGTCATCCCCTGTGAGGTGGAGGGGTACCCGACCCCATCGGTCCACTTTTACCGCGACGACGTCCCTCTCGTCAACTCACCCCGCGTCCGTCTCCAAGGAAACTCGGTCGTCATCTCCAACGCCACCGTCGACGACTCGGGCAACTACAAGTGCGACGCCGTCAACGAGTACGGAGCCGCTACCGATCACACTACGGTTACCATCGAAGGTTTATGCACCTCTTAATTACTGTTTTTGTTGCCATCGTTACATTAGATTTTAATTTGCCATGGTTACCATGAATTATTATTTTTGTCCTGGCAACCAATGTTTTGTTCTCCATGGTTACGGTGAATGTTAATGTGAAAAGAAATGATTGCAGGAGCGTATTTGCACCCGAACTGTACGGACAATGGTTTCTTTGCCAACTGCAAGTTGATAGTGAAGGCCAACTACTGTACCAACAAGTACTACGCGCGGTTCTGCTGCAAGTCCTGCACACTCGCCGGCCAGCTACCCCCATTCGGACCCCACCTACAGGAGTACACACAGAGTAAGTCAACAGCTTTTAATTCATAGCATCATTTGCTAACTGTTTTTGTTGTGTGTGCAGGCTACTTCCGGCGCGGGCAGACGGAGGAGGTCAACAGTAACAAGTTCCCCAGCAGGAGACAGCAAGAAGATCAGGAAAACATCATTTAGTATTCAGCAGATTAGTCAAAACAGATTTTTATAAACACACATAACATGAAGTAAAAACGTTTTTTACAACTGACGGGGTTTCATTTCCATCACTAGTTTTCTTAGCAACAGAAAATCATAATTCCTCAACAACAAAAGTTATTACTTTTGCCATGGAAACACACAGTGAGCAGCACAGATTGTTTCCTAGCAACCAAAGTGTAAGTCACTTCTGTATCGTATGCCTCACCTAAGAAAAACTCGTTACGTAGCAACATGAAATAAATATCTCAATAATTTATTTTACTCAAAACACGGTTAATAATCTTTGATGATGGCTTTAAAGAACTCGTAGTCAATTGGAGACTCTTTTTCCCCATTGCTATGGAAACCACTGAAGGGTGTCAAAATCTTGTTGTTCCCATTCTTTCCGTTCGACTGCTGAGGTGGCCGAAGAAGAACCGGAGCTGTTTTTTGATACTGCAACAGAGCGTTTCTTATCGAACCTCCAACACTCTTATTCACTAATGATGGTGGTCGCTTAGCAACGGGGTTATAATAAGCTGAGGGCCGAGCCTGTTGTGTTGTTGGGCGAACCTCAAACCTTATCGTCGAGTAACTCGGCTTGTTAATCAATTTTTTATGACCCATGGCAACCAAACTCGGGCCTGTTGCTAAGGAAGGAGCTGCCGCGGCCTGGTTTTGTTCCTTCGATAGCTTTGCCATCGCTGCCTTGAGTCCAGGGAGGGTCATGGAAACAAAAGCTGGTGACGGGACCCGGACCACACCGAACTTGGGAACTGACTCTGGTCTGGACAGAATTTGGGGCCGTCCAGGAGTCGACAAAGTGGGTCGTGCAAAATGCAAACTGATTTTCTGCTGCAGTTGAGCCAACTCGTTCGACGGGGCAACCTTACTGCACGGAGTCTCCTTGGTCGTCGTCTTGGTTGCCATGGTGGTCGTCGTCACTTCCTTCTTCTCGACAACGTCAGAAGACGCGGCAGATGAGTCTCCCTGGTTACCACCAGGCGAGTGGCCGTAATGAGACACTGCGTTAATCTTCGGGGGCTCCATCTCCACGCCAACCGACTCTGAAGAAGACGACGACCTCAGCAACGGAACCAAGTAAGACGACATTGTTGTCGTCACGGATTCTTCCGGTTGCTCCTTCCCTTGGTGCGTGTCCATGACGTAGTAACGCGTCTCCTCCTGGCGACCGTCGCTCCTTGACGGTCCCCTCGCCAAGTGCCCCATCAGCAAAGCTGATATTAACACACCAAGGCTTTAAAACAATCTACTAAAATATGTCACATGGTAATCTTACAGTAAGCGAGGTTGTCAAGGGAGTTTGTTCCTCGTGTCAGCAGCTCGTCCAACGGTATCACTTGCTTATCAGACAAAGTTTTATCCGTTTCCAATGACAACACGCCGCTTAGAAACAACAAAAACACCGTCGTCAACGTCGTCGTCATGGCTGCAAACTATCGACTAACATCTATCGACTAACGATGAAAGTGAAATCTCATGTGCAATTAGTGAATTAAAGTGAAGTGAATTACATTTGTAGAAACTCGATAGAGAACGAGTTAAGGAGCCCCCAACAAACCAGTTACGAGTTACTATGACTCCCCACTTTAGAAACTCGATCACGTAATCACAATCACAAAAAGGGAAACTCACACTCATTTCATTTACACACATCATTACCTGGGCAACTGTCGTCATGGTGATGAGATTTTAAATACTATTAAGCTCCAGTAAAGTTATGAAATAAGAATGTATCACGGTGATATCGTAAAACAAATTTATTCAAGGACAGAAAGTGACGGCAAAGTTGACATCGCCTGGGCAGTTGTGAAGTCCGGCCTCGTCGTCATAAGAGTAAGAGTAAGCGGATGGGCAGGTCTGGTGGATGAGGTTGACGTACTGCGTGTTGACGACGATTCCCTCTCTGCACGGAAGGGGGTCGATGGGTGGGGTGGGGCAGCACAAGTGGAGTCCTGGCTCCTCCGTCTCCGGGCGACCGAGTCCGAATGGGGGAGGGTAGTTCCACTTTTTACACGGAGCCAAACACGCTACAGTTCGACCGTTCTTCACCACTCGAAGGTCACCAACGTCATTCTCACCCGTCGGACAACGGTCCAATGACAAGTTACAGTTCGTAGGAACACACGAGCCGCCCTACAACAACAATTACTTTTTTACATGACAACCAAAACAAATCATCACGATGGCAACCAAAACTGAACTGACCTGCTTGTCTGGAACGATTGCGGCTGCGAGTGAGTACCCGTCAACGAGTGAAACATCGTACCATACGTCCCCTGGTTGCCCCGCTGGGGGGAAGAAGAACTCGACCTTTGTTTCTGCTGGTGGGTCGCACCCGGTTGGCCCGCACGGGTCAGTCGACTGACCGACCTCGCAGTTCTGACCGTTACCATCGCACCCTGTTTTTGGCCAGAACCGACCTCCCCACCCTCCGTCAGGGATCTGGTACGCGAAACTCCCTCCGTTGGTCAGCTTGACTATCCCCGGCGGGAGCATCGGACCCTGCGCGTTCGTCAACGGCGACACCCACACATCCTGACTACATCGGTTCGTAAAACTTATCTCACGTGACAGCGATCTGGCTGCAAGCAGCGTCACAAACAGTAACAACTTCATCTGAAAATAATTAAACACATCTTTAGCTTTATATTTCTTTCGGAATAATAGTGAGATTGTTACCTTGACAGCAGAGGTTTTAGAGCAGCTTCTCTCAATACAGACTCAACACAAGAGTCCTTTTTATAGAGGAGCTTATCCGAGACAACGTGCAAACAACATGATAACTCTCTGACACGGTTACCTAACCTTATATCAAGCGTATCGTCAGGTGACTCTACTTGTGTCTCAACCTGCCTCATCTAACTACACAATAAACTCTAAACTCATCCATGGAAACGAATATGTTACATGTCAAAAATGTCAGATAAGAAATGATTGATTGAAAAGAAGGTGGTGCGCAAATTTATTCCGATAACATTGTCAAAACTGATACCGACACATCTGAAACAAAATTCTTTTAATAAAACAAATCACTCTCTCGTACTGTACGTTGGTTACCATGGTGATGGCCCCTCCCATGATGCAAATTTTGTTGATGGGACTCATAATCTCCTTATCCTCATCGAGGAAAATGTCTGCGGTCAGCAACTTCTTGCTCTCCCTCACCACCTTCACCATACTCCCAACCACCTCCACACCGTCCCCTCCAAGGATCTACCCGACGCACACACAACTTATCATCATCTTAAGACACCCTGTATACCTTATTTAACCTTAAGCTGACCTTAGCCTGGGTGGCCCACCCAAGAGGTCCATTAGCGAGCAACTGTGTAAAAGTCTTGCCTTCCTTCTTGCTCTTTATCAGGGCCACGTGACTTATCCCCGGAAGCTCATAAACTGACGCGTACTTGAACGACGGCGGTGACCTTATACGAAGAACCTAACATCATATTATTCAGGGTCAGCTATTTATTCAACGGGACTTGAAAGAAAGACTCACGAGGGCCCTGTATGAGATTGACCGCTTGAGAAACATTTGTGCGACCTCGACTCTGTCTTGGGAGGAGAACAGCCGGATACCAAAGTCCCTGAACGATACTCCGCGAGAGAACTCGGCCAGAAACAATACGGACCCGTTCGAGGAGTCACTCACCTCGATCTCGTGCCTAACAAGCCCTCCTCCTCTCTGAGCTCCTCCTACAATCACACAACTGGTCAGTGAACTTTCATCGAGGATTTTTACCTTCAACTGACTCTTTTTTCGACATTTCCGGATTTTTCGACACACAAATCTCAGCACAGAGGTCATTGCACACCTTGCTGAAGGATTTTAACACTCAGCTGGACTTTTTTTCGACATATTCTCGCCTCTGAATCTACTCTTGGCCCCCACTGACTCCCTCAAGGGTGTTGGAGGCCGAGGAGTCGGACGAGCATTCTACCATCAAAGGACTTACCCTGCTGTAGGATGACATTTCCCGAATTTTCATTTTTGGCCCCCACTGACTCCCCCAAGGGTGGTGGGAGGCGGAGTCCCCAGGGCGCCGAAGGCGCAATGGGGACGAGCATTCTACCATCAAAGGACTTACCCTGCTGTAGGATAACATTTCCCGATTTGTCACATTCGACTGATTAAGAAGGGGTACACTCTTGGCCCCCACTGACCTTGACAAGGGTATTGGAGGCGGAGGACTCGCATTCTACCATTTAAGCAAGTACCTTGCTGAAGGATGACGGTTTTCTCGAGTGTCCTCGTCTGGTTGAGCCTGATCCTGGTGACCCCTTCGAGTTGGGCCAGCGCCCGCACGTACCCCTCCGTGTGGTCAGGGGGGTCTCCTCCACTCGAGTGAACCAGTCCCCGGAGCAGATGCAGTCTGCTGCTGCTAATGCAGGTCCTCCCCACCCGCTGCACAACAACTGATAAACACACCATTTCTTCTTCTCACCTACTTTTTTTTATTCTTCCTCCTCCTCGCTGCTGCTGCTGTTGCTCTCAGAAAAAAAAACCCATGACAACTTGCCAAAATCTAAACTTTTATTGAAGGCACACGCACGACTTACGCTAAACAGTTCATTTCGTCATAATTACTTGGTCATCATCTTAGTTACTTAAGTCCCTTAATCCTACTCGTCGTCATTAAACCTGACTCTTTGTTTGTAGCACACAGTTGATAAACTACTAAAAGAAATAATGTACACCAAGGAAAACAAGATATTGTCCTCACACTCCTTAAATATCAAAAGCTCTCAAAATAATTCTACTCATCGTCATCGTCATCGGAGATCTTTGGTACACCTGACTTATAACCTGCTGATGAACACATTCTCAAACCAAGTGCCCCTCGTGCTCCCTCACCGGACTCTGCGAACCAAACGTGGTCAGCCTACTGTTCGGAGAATCCTGATGCTGGTAGTTGTATGGGGGACTAGAAGACGAAGCCACAATGTACCGCGCCTCGGGGGGAATGTTGTACAGCTCGGGCAGAGGCGGAACCAACGGAGGAACCGATGAGCGCGCAGGAGCAATCAACGTTCGACCGTACAACACTGAGTCTGCAACAAACACACTTTTAGTTCACATTCATCAACAAATCAACTTGTCGACTCCGTACCTCCCCTCTGCTGAAGAAACTCATGGTGGTGATGGTGACTTCTGCTGTTGGATGAGTAGTCAACTCCGTGGTCCTCGTGACTCAACTGATGCTGCATCCCCTCAATCATCCCGTGCTGCTGGTAATTGTGGTGAACCTTCCTCGGAAGCGTACTCGCACGAAGCAACGAACTCGAACCGTAGTAACTCTGCTGATGCTGGTGCTGATCCACCAAGTACCTCCGCGTCGTCGTGGTCTCATCTTCCTCCTGTGAGCACAACAGTTTCGAATCAATCTAAACTACTCCTGAATTACTTAACTTGAACTCACCATGATAAACTCTGGACTAATAATGTTCTGCTCCGACTTTTCTGAAATGGAGCTGAGAGTCTCACCATTGACAGTCTCGTTGTACGAACTCGGGGCGTACATCTCTATCGTCGCCGACTTGCTGCTTCCTCCCTCATCCGACGCTAAAACAACAACAAGAACCGTTTAAAAAACTCGTCTCCTCATTATTTCTCCAAAACTACCATCAGCTCTGTTCTTCCTGTCCTCCCTCTCAAGTTTATCATCCTTTGAGTTACTCCTCCGGTAGATAAAGTAGCTGACGACGAAAATGTTGAGCAGCAGCAAACACGTCCCCACCGTCGACACCGATATTATAACCACCTTGGCCATATCGGGTCGACTACTGCTTTGGTGCACCATCGACTCGACCACGTGGTAGTAAAAAGCTAGAAAAAACAATGACATACCTCCATTGATCCGCTTATCCGACCGTCTCTTGATGAAGCACGCTATGAGGAACACGTTGATGAGAAGCATCACCCCACCCACCACCACAAACACCAGAATCACCAACCGAGAAAACGGATTCAGGCTAACCACCTCAAACGACGACGATACTACCACACCCGACCCTGATTTAAAAGCACCCATTAAGCACCCTTTCACCACCACCGAAAAAGTTAAAAAACTAACTTGAAGTTTCCTGCCTGACGTCCTCACTCGTGTAATTCCCCTCCCCGAGCTTATTAACGCCGACGACACTGAACGCGTACTCGGTCCCAACCTGAAGCCTCCGTACGGTAAAAGCGTTCGCCTCCTCCGGTGGGTTGTTGACCTCTTCGTAAACGTAGTGCCGGTCACTGACCCTCCAGTACTTGACCTTGAACCACTGCGTGTGACCCCCGTTGAACCCTGGGCTCCACGTCAACGTCACACTGTCATGCGTGTAGTTAAGTACCCTCAGACCAACCGGGGGCTCAGGAACCGACGTCACGTCAAGCACAACAACGTGGACAACGTGACCCAAACTGTTCCCTGCTACACACTCGTACCCACCGTAGTCTACTGAACCAACGTTCAACACCAACAACACAGACTCCCACGTCATCAAGTCAACCTACACATTATTTATCATCAGCAAAACTATATCCTTCTCTTAATTAATTTATAATTACCCTCCGGTCCTGAACTTGAAACTTTGCTGTGGTCTCATTGTTGATTGAGACGCCCTCCCTGGCCCATGAGAACGTCACGTTCGGCGCCCCCCTCGCCCTGCACACCAGCCTACCCGTCCCACCCGGGTTACTCGCACCCTTCCCAAGCGCAACAGACTCGTCCACCTCAGGGGGCTCTACAAAAAACAACTACATTAACATATCTCCAAAAACAATTACAAACCAAACATTAACTCACGCTTAACGACGAGAAAGACTGTCGAGTTGGCCTCCTCCCCCACTCCGTTATTAACAACACACGTGTACTCGCCCGAGTGGTTCCTCCCAACGTTTTCCACACTCAGGTAACTCTTGTTGTCACTAAAGGTCACGCGCATCTGCCCACCGACTACGATAACGTCACCGTTAGGACCCACCCACTTGACCATCGACTCCTCCAGGGGGTTCGCGTCTATGCGGCACTCCAAATGAGACACCTCACCCTCCCCGTACATCACACTTACATCCGATACTACCACAGGAGAATCTAACAAAAATAACTCAGTTAACACCGATCACACACTTAAAATATAATTATTTGCTAACATTGAACGTCGATTTCGATATCGAATGTGGTCGCCCCCTCTGAGTTGCTCGCTTCGACTTGGTACTTGCCCCTGTCCTTCCTTCCGACACTAGTAAAGTTGAGGACGGGCCCGTCCACGAAAACCTTCTTGGCCCTAGTTTTAACGATACTCCCGTTCCGCATCCACTTGTACTTGATCGTGTCGGGGTTACCCTTCGCCTTGACCACCACCACCGAACCCTCCCCCTCAACAACACGAACACGACGAAGACCACCATCATCACCACCCTCCAACTTGGGCTTGTCTATCATCAAACAGAACCGTCGTCAGCGAAAACTCCAAAAACCCAACTCAATTCAACTCACATGCGACTTGAAGTGTGACGGCGTCGTGAACGGACTTTTTGACTGCAGCGTTGAATGCCTGGCAAGTGTACACGACGTTATCGAGCTCCGCAGTCAGATCGAGTTCCAACGTCGTAACACTCTTCTTCCCCCCGTACATGCCGTCCTTGGTGGACCCGTTGGAGAAACTCGGGATACTAACGCCGTCCCTCCACCAACTGACCTTCGCGGGGGGGTTGCTCGAGCCAGACTCACACGTCAGGTACCCTTTCTCACCCTCCTTCAACTTTCGGGGCTTCACACTTATCGACACCGAACGAGGGGGGACTAACAGCACACAACAAAACACAGTCAATTTCACCGAAACAATTCATAAGTGTTTAAAAACTCACATTGAACGTGAAAGGTGACAGATTCCTGGAGAGGAGCGGTGATGGCCTTGTTCTTTGCCTCGCACCTGTAACTCACCCCGTTGTCCGACGCGTTCGCTACAAGAGACAACTCCGCCTGACCCGTGTTACCAACCTTCTCAAACACCGAGTCAACCTAACACAAACAGAGTTTTCATTCACCCCGTATATAATCACATTTTAAAAACCCACCTTCTTGTTCTCCCTGAACCACTGCAAACTGGCGGTGGGGTGGCCCCCGGTGGAAGTGCAGGTAACTTTGTGCATGTGCCCCTCATTGATGTTCATGCTCGCCTTGTAGATCAACGGAGGCCCAGGCGGGTCTAAAAAAACAAACCTTCCCTTAATAATAACTCTCAGTGTTTGAAAAAAAAAAACTAACGAATGACGTTGATGGTGTGAGAGGCGACTTTGGACTCTGAGAGTCCCCTGTTGATTCCCTGGCACGTGACAACGATAGCAGAGTCGGTAGGTTCAATTTTCAAACTAATGTTGCTGCTCGTTGTCCACCCCCCGTCAGGAGAAACAGAGCTAACAGTTTGTGTAGCGTTCAGCGAGATTCCCCCCCTGAACCACGCAACCTCAGCTCGCGGGTTCGAATTCGATGTCAAACACGACAAGTTCACCAAATCACCGACACGGGATTCGACAGAACCAACTATCTTCACCTCACGCGGAGGAACTACAACCAAACACAATATTAACTCAAAAACATATTATTCAACTTGAGAAACAACTTACACATGACGGTGAGTACGACGTCAGCGATTTTGGGACTGGTGCTCATAATATTAGTTGCCTCGCACCGGAACCTGCTCAGGTTATCTTTAGTGTTTGCTATAAATGTCAAGTCGTTCCTCGCCTCCTTCCCCAACGTGGTGTAGCTCGAGTCGATACGAGCATCGTTCTTGTACCAAATCAGCTCCGCCAACGGGTTACCCCCACGCGACACACACACCAACGTCACACTCTGGTTCTCACGGATTGGGTCTCCTTCCGTGTACCCCTCGATCTGAGGCGCACCAGGAAGGTCTGCACAAATTACATCACAGTCACGTTTTTATTAGGTGAGTCACATATTCAGAAGAGCTTACATTGAACGGATAGAACGACTGAGACCCGTAGTGGAGTAACAAGGGCGCTGTGCCTCGCCTCGCACGTGTACTTTGCCCTGTCGTCCTCTGAGGTCGGAAAAAACTTTATTTTACTCCGAGTCGTATTCTTCAGTATCGACAACCCATCCTCGTATGACTCTACCGTATCCACACTGTCCTCACGCGTTTCTACAAACACAACACTATTATTAGCAACGTTGTTCTACAAAAATATTTCTCCAACCTACCTGTCCTGAGGACCTGATCGTTTTTGAACCAAATGACGGTCGCCGCGGGTCTGGCCTCCCTCACAACGCACTCCAGCTCCGTCGACTCCTTCTCCTTCAGCGTTATCGTCGCGTCTCCCAAGTGGTTCACCAACTCTACACCAACAGGCGCAACTACACACAACACTACATTATATACACACTTTATCATCGACGGACATTTAAAATGTCAACTCACCCAAGACGTTGAGCCTCGCATCCGCCCTAATAGGTTTGTTTCCCTTCCCCCCGGGCCCGATCTGGCACTGGTACTCCCCAATGTCGCTCAGCGTCACGTTCTCGATACGCAGGTTGTGCACACCCCTATCCGCATCACCAACCATCGACAGACGCGGAATCAATGGAAGACTACGCTCGAAACCTACACACAAACACATTATCAATATGGGGAAAAAAAGCTCTCCTGGGGACAAATACACACTAGTGGGGGCCGCATCAACCAAACCTAAAAAGACCCCCACTACCACTAATGCATCAAGTTCATCGCTTATCAATATCATAGTCTCATGTAACAAACCCAACACTAAGCCGATCTTTCTACTTGATCAGTTGCTTTTCGCGTCCTCACAAAATTTCACCCTGACAAATGACTGCATCACAAACTAGATTGCTCACCAAAAATCTGAACGCGCATCATTACGCACAAAACACCTCTCCTTTCACCTTTTACAACTGCCCCTTGTCCCGATGTATGCAAATCCCGCAATTCCCATGATGCCTAATGGCCCGTGCTCAGTAAAAAAAATGGAACTCGGCCAACAACAACAATTACATATAGCTCAGGTAGACATTTCTCCTAAATAACGCGACGACGAGAGAAACCCACAAAACAAAGACTCAAACATCGCTTTCTCCTCTGGATAACTGACATGTTTGTGACGTCAACTATCATCAAATTCAGATTACAGACACACACTCATTATTCACCACGAGCACCAGCAACGACTCTGCTTCGTCTCCAATCAAACGGAGCTGTGCAGTCAAACTTTTGGCAATCCAAGAAATCCCCAAATAAACCCTCGGAATCCCCGTGAAATTGCATCCCACAAAAACTCGATTAATATGCGTCCATGCACTCACACACACAAACCGACACTCGACCAACAATGATTGTGTGCAATTGACTCACCGAGAGCAAAGGCGCGCCTGGTCCACTGAGCAGGTCCCACTTGATTATCCACTTCGCACCGAATTATCGCCGTGTCCCCCACCTTCGACTCCACGTCCAAAGGACGCACCCGGAACGACTGCTGCTGACACACCACCACTGAAATACAACAACATTATCAAAATTGTGACGTCAACAACAAAAAGACGCTTGAATCGAATACACCAGACTATTTTGAACCCTTTGAGACCTAATTACATTCGACTCATCCCGAAATTAGCTTATGCACACCTCTTCAAAACCGTCAAACGCACATTTCCAATCCCCACTGCTAAACAAAGACAGCTCGCTTTCACCAAAGTGTCAACCGCATCTGCTCATTTCTCGAAACCACACACAACTGCCTTATATTCTCGCCCTCATCCAACAATTAAATACTTGCTTGCAAAAAGCCAAACCACCAGCACAACCACCGAGACCCCCACATTAACTCAAACATAATTAATCGCACACAAAATGACTTAACTCTCACCGCGACAAGGTGAAGAGAAAAGTGTCAGTGTGTGTGTGCTGACTCACTCCTTTCTCCCCAACTCTTGTGCCAAATGTCACTCAACACAACATTACTAGAGACTCGCAGTCTCTCCTTGTAACTCAAACTACATCCAACAAACTGCCAAAACACCTTCACCAGACACACACACACTCCTCCAATTCTCACAAAATACACACTCGATCCAACACACAAAATAACACCGACTCATATTCAAGAAAAAGTATCTCGCTCACTAATAAAAAATACCGACACAATAAGACTTGATCAAACTCGCTGCTGCTAATTAACAAAATCTGATATTAAAAACTATCTCTCACTACCCGTATGAAATGGATCAGTTGGGGAAACAATGAGAGTGAAAGAGAGACCCGTTTGACAATAAAACACTTCCGCATCACAAAATCCGAGAATCCACTATATATGAAATCCTGTCTTAAAATATGCCCTGCGGCTGTGGAACAGCAGGGCGTGGTGGTTATTCCTTTTCAATCACAAAATACCATTTCATAATACACCTTCAATTACACATATACTCAAAATCCTTTATCCCAACAAACGTGAGATGACGCAAATTGGCACTTGACCCATATTTATTCTACACTAAACTACATCAAATCAAAACCAATCACTATTATAATTTTAAACTCCATTCAATTACTTGACAACATGACATTTCAACGCCTCTAACACATGACCTCAACATGTCCCTCATCAAGATGAATGCAGTACAAAACAGACACATTATTTGCTCTTGCAACTAATCCTGAGCGAGGAGAAATGACACTCTTCTGCTGGATTTCCCAGCACACCAAAAAAGTGTCTCACAAAAACCTTCTCTCTCATCTTAAAAGACTTGATCTGTCAATCAACCAATCAACCAAAAATAACCGCAGTCTGCCCGCACCTGTTATATCCCGATGACGCTGCTAAACCCACCACACCGAAAAGAGTCCATATAAAAAATACTTTTGTATTCAAAACTGTATTTGGATCGTCATATCCTTCGACTGCTTTTATTGCTCTCAGACAATGCCCCACACGAACCATACATTACTTGAGAAACAACTCTAGCATATTACTCCTCCTCCCCCCACTTCCGTCCCATTGATCCCCCCAACTACACCAAACTTATTATTCAACTTCTTGAGACATTCTTCTCCAGCAGAGAGAGAAACAGCGACTAAAATAACTCGCTCCTCCGAACAGACAGTCGCCCACTCCCGGAAAAACAACTCGTTCGTGTTTTTTATCGTCAAATATCACACGAATTATTCAACGACAAAGTTTCAACAAGTTTTAATTGCAACCAATCTTAATTTACCAAAAAGACACAATTCCCAAGCGTTCGTTAGCCGAATTCAACCTGTTCTAATTCGAGTACAGTTGAACCTGTGTCCTTATGCACTCCCCGTGAGAGACTCTTGGCCGGAAATGAAAAAATTGTCTTCTGCTGCTGCACGTCCTTTTGCGGACTGATTTTTGCGGTCCTCGTCATCATGACCGCAATGCCAATGACACCAAACTTTCGTATGACACACATTATTACTCGTCGTTGCTGCTCATCATCCCCCGCACAATCAAAATTCATAATTTGACGTCAATCACAACTCGAGCGTGCGAGCATCAGGTTTATTCAACTTTTGACAATTCCCTGGGTGGTGGGTGTGTGTACACAAAACTAATGACCTCAATACTCTTTTAAATCAAGACATCTATAAACCTTGTTACACACAAAATGATCTGCCCAAAGTTGCGCAACGAGAGATGAAAACGATAAACATGAGACTCAAATTAGACATTTCAAAATCAACTTATTCCTAATTTTAACTCTTCCTGCTTCTCCTTATAAATCAGACTGGTGACCACCACCACCACTGCCACTCCGAGTCCACCTTGAATGGTAATTTATTTCGCAACCAGTTTTACTACTTTGTTAAGGTCCATGATCTAATAAACCATTTCCTACAGCATTTCAAACAGCATATCATTCACATATCCCAACTGCCCCAGAGACAACAAGTTGATGCAAACTAATGTCTGGATTACACAACCACCTCTCTTCTTTCCAAAACACACGAGACTAAAATAAGCATCTTTGCTCCCTCTAAGCTCATACTTTATGACATAAAAACTTTCTTACTGCTCTCCGCCGGAAATGCAGCTCCAAAATTTATGCGCAAGAAATTCACCATTGTACTCTCAAAATAACGCCCAACATTCAATAAGTCAACTATAAGGGCGTGGAAAAATACATTTCATCACTATTGTTCCCTACCACAGTAAACCACACACATGAGTCATCGGAGGAAACAAACTATTCAAGATTACTTTCTTGACACGGGAATCCTTACACACACTCGGACCGCAGTGCTCTCTCAGATCCCCGAATCCGATCTCTGCTATTCTTGACTTTAATCCCTTCGGACCTTCAAATAAGCCTCAATCACACTCAAGTCTAAGCCTCAGCCTACAAACCACCTGAGCCACCACTCGTCGTGTCCACAACTGATAACAACACGACTTACTTTTTTCAGACATATTGCTACCTATAATTACACTTTTCTTGTCTCATGGTCAACATTATACGCAATGAGACAGTGTGTTCCCCTTGGACGATTTTCCCACATCTCGAGGTGTGTACCCATGTAGAGTTAATTCAAACATAATTTATCTTGGGAACCTTTCTAATAACAGAGCCACACAACTCCTAAAGTGTCTCTCTCTAATTCTTTAACCAATTTAAAATTAAACGCAAACCCATTCGGGTAAAATATATGCAGACAAATTATTCCTAATTACAAAACCTCTCTGAAACTACCAACATTTGTTATATATGCATAATCTAAACTCTGACCAAAACTAGTTCATCCAAAGGCATATATATTCTAAATCCGTTTTCTGGCGAAACACGTCAATTCTCCAATTCCCAGGTGCACAACGGTTAGCCATTGTTTCTAATCAGACCACTCACCTAATTATTAATTCAAAGAAATTGCATCCATTATGTCACGCAACTATATATCCACAGTTAACTTGCACCATTGTTTCAACCATTGCCTACATTCACAAAGAACAACCGTTTTACACCAATTCACCTTTTTACGCGAAAATTATTTACCAAGGATTTTACGATCCTCCAGCTCATTTGCATGCTCAAAATTTACTGACCTACACGACCACCAAAACACAAAAATACATTCAAAATAAATAAGATTATTCAGTGCATGTTTTCCATGAGAAACGAGTATTGATTACATTCCTGAAATGGGTAATAGTAGTGTGTCCTCATCAACAAGTCACTTGACCAACAACAATAATAAGCACCAAGCTCTCAAAAAGGGTCGA
>JAQIWV010000007.1:0-41061 GCA_034696705.1 Isotomurus plumosus
AAAAATGATTTTCAGTACGGTGCGTAGAATGCTCCTCCCCCGCGCGGCGACCCCCCACGGAACCTCCTAAACAGATAAAAACCGTCAAAAACAGTCTGAATAAATTTTTTTAAAAAATAGTGTACCTCGGGTTGTACCCCCTCATGAAGGCCCCCCCGCCACCGCCCCTGGGCATGCCCCCTCTCCCCCTGAACCATCCCCTCGCGAACCCCCCTCCTCGAATAGGTCCCCCTCCACCACCACCACCGCGTGGGGGCCGGTCCGTCCGACACAACCCCGGCCTGTTTGTTCGTTTCGGCATCACCTGGAAATCAACACAGTTTTATGCTACTGCTCAGTGAAACTGTGTGTGAAAAAAGCCGTTACCTTGATCTGCCTGCCCCTGAATAGTGACTCGTCCATGGCCATTGCGGTGTTGACGGACTCCCTGTCGGTGAACTCGATGTATGCGAACCCCTTTGGGTGTCCGTCGTACTTGTTGCAGAGGATCGTGACGCGGTTAATCGACCCGCACCCGTGAAAGTGCTGCTCCAGCTCCTCCGCCGTCGCTCCGTAGTCAACGTTACCAACATACACTGACCGACCGTCAACCTCCATCTTCTCCTCTATCGACAGCAACGGCGAAGACGACGAACCCCCACCCGTCGTCGTCGTCGATGAGGACGACGCAGGTCCTAAACACAACATCAACAATCAGGACTTGCGGCAGTCAACTCGGGTAAAGAATAATTACATACCAGTGTTATTGGTGGTGTTGTTGGTGCTGTGCTGTTGCTGCATCTGTGAGTTGGGGCTGGCGTTCATCATTTGTCTGTCGACCTCGGTTTGGAGCTGCTTCAGCTTCTCAGCCTCCTCCTCCATCTCACGCACCCGAGCCTTAATCGCCTCCAGCTCCTACAACAAACAACAACAACAATCAGCACCACACCACTTCACTAATTAACCAATAAACAACTTACCGAGTCATCCTCCATGGAGACCACACCCCCTCCTGCACTAGCAGCAGCAGCATCCGCAGCATCCGTGTCCTCATTGTTGACGTTATTGTTGGTGGGGTTCCTCTTAAAGTCCTCTAGCGAGTGTCTGTTGTTTTCCTCCTCCTCCTCTTCCTCCTCGTCCTCCTCGATAAACTCGTCCTCCTCAAACGTTATCTCCTCGCTGCTCTTATCCATGACAGCAGCAGCAGCGACGGTGACTTAATAGAAATTGTGAAAATTAGACAGTATAATATTATTGTGTATGCCGGCGGTGGTGGTGGTGAGAGAGTAAAGTACACATAACACAGGTGGCGCTGGTAGTAAAAAAATATTTATTCGAGCAGAGGCTGGTAGGAGGCCGAGACGCCCTGGAAATCAATGCACGACAAACCGTTAAATAAAAGCACGTCAACAATGACGACGACGGCAGAGTGTTTAATACCTCTAGTGAGTGAGTGGGTGTTGAAGTAGAAATGAGTCGTAGCCTGTTGAGGTGGCAGGGTCTGCAAAGGAGGTGTAGGTCGAGGGGGTAGCACCGTTTATCGGGCTCGTCAGTCAGCTGCATCCCACAGTCCTCGCAGCAGTAGCAGTCCACGTGGTAGTCCTTATCCATACTCACTACTCTAACAGTCTCCTCCGTTCCCTACCACACACACACAGCTTTTAAAATGCTTGCAAATATTTTTTTGCACGCAGTTTTTACCTCGATTGGGGTGATACTTTTTTTGCAAGCGGAACAGATTGGTGCAAAAAGCGAGTGGTAGTCGTTGACGCAGTAGATTTTCGAGTCCATGTCGACTGTGAAGGGGACACCGTCGAGACACTCGTTACAGACGCAGCAGCGGAAACAACCCGGGTGGTACGGACGACCCATCGCTGACAGGATCTATAAACGGCATAACTGATTAGGTCACAGACATGATCAGATTAATTTGATGTGCGTACCGTTTCCATGATGAGGTGTCCGCAAATTTCGCACCGTTGAGCAGTTTGTTGGAATCCGCAGTAGAGGTAGTCCTCCTCGCAGTACACCTTCCCGTTCACGTTGTAGAACGCTTTCCCCCGCAGCGCACGCCCGCAACACACACACACAAAACACGACGTGTGGTACAAGTTACCCATCGCCTGACACGCCTGACCGTTCTGACCCAACACCTTCTCACCACACAACCCACAGATACCTATAACATAAATCAGTCACACATTATTGTCATTTTTTTTGCACAAAGTTGTGTATACCCACCGAAATATGCGCCCTGCTCCTCCTCCTTCTTTGCCAGCTCCTCTTCTATCTCTCGCGTCAGCTCCTCCAACTTACGCTCCGCATCAAGCGTCGCTGACTACGCAAGCACACACTTTAATTACATCCAGAGAAATTAATTATGTTTTATATACCTGTCTGTGGTGAGTGGTTGTGCGGAGAAACTTTTGGTGCGCCGCCGGAACGCTGTGCGCAATCACACTGCCGCTGCTGTTGCTGCTCGATGCGACCATGACAACGCTGTTGCTGTTGCTCGGGGCAGAGTTTCTAATCTGCTGCTGCTTCCTCCTCACCTGAATTAGGTTCTCGTAGATCGGACTCGACGACACACTCTCATCACTAACTCGATGCTGCTGCTGTTGCTGCACCGACGACGACGACTTTTGCTGGAGGTTCTCGTAAATGGGCGGTTGCTGCTGCTGCTGCTGTGACGACGACAATGAAGTTTCATTGAGAGAAAGGTTCTGGAGCGAGGCTCGAATCAGCTTTTCCATCTCATATGTCAACAACAACACTCACGTTTGAAACACCCGCCGTGAGTGTCAGAGGACACACAGACTCACAGGACTCTATTATGATTGACCCCGTATATAAAGTATGACCTAATTAAGTGGTGACGACATGAAATGCTGTTTATGGTCATGAGGAGTGTCCCATGCAAAAATGTGTGTGTTGCCCTTGGCAATAATATATATCCTTGAGTAAATAAAAGTGAAAGTTTTATTTCAGTCTTGAATATGAGGCGAGAAGAACAACATCAACAACATTACTTGGGGGGTCATCCACCTCCGGCGCCCCCCCCTCGACGCAGCAGCGGTCACGGCGGTCACGGTCATCGATACAACTACTCTGATGACGACGAGAAGGGGGAGGGAAGCGAAATTTACGTTGTCGACTATGTCGCTAATAATAACGCGAGGTACGCTGCTTTTTTTTTCTTTGTATGTTTGCAAATTTCCACATTTTCAAAATTTGCACAAAGGTACGACAACGATCAAGACTCGTCGTTTGCTTACACGAGTGCCGCTCCCGTCCCTCAACAATTGTACTACGAGAATCATCACCGACCATCTGCCGCTGCAACTGCCCCCCCGTCATCGGTCCTGACAACGACGTCATCTCGGAAAGCGCCGCCGCGGGTGACAGTGCAAACGATGGCCTCGCGTTGGAACCCGTGTTGCCCGGGGTCAGTTTCGCGCGGGGGGGTGTGCTGCCTCCTCCTCCTCGTCAACCTCGGACTCATCCTCCTCACCCTCGGCTTCTCAATCGTCCTACAACTTCACGACATCCCATTCGTCTGGTAATTAACACATTCACTGTTCTCACTTTCACTGAACAATGAATCTCAACGGTAAACGGTTGTAGGTGGTGCGGGTTGCTGTTTCTGATTGTTGGTTTTGTGTCATTGTTGATGTCGCTTGTGTTTGCTGTTGAGATGTGCCGGAGCAGCAGCCGCGACCCTCCTGACCATGACTCTTCAGAGTACTGGACTCACTTGTGGGAGAAGCGTTTCTAACCTACTTTTCTCTCGGGTTGTGCGCAAAAACTCGGTTCTGCGAAAATATTGCACACACACACACCGAAGATTCGGTTGCGTGTCTGCAGCTCTGACTATCGATCCACCACCACCACCACCACTTCTTCTTCTATCATACTCTATATACTCTTTAATTTTACTAACGATGGATAACAACTTTGAAACTAACCAACAAGCTAACGGAAAACAAGAGGAAGAGGCAACGTCAACGGCAGTAGTGGCATGTGAGACTTCGCTGGTCGTGTCGTCGTTGTCAGCACTGACGTGCGAAGAGGAAGAAGAAGAGGAGGAATGTCGTCGGGAAGAGTCCTCAATGTCTTCGTACCCCTCCCCCGTGGCAATAATGCGGTGCAAGAGTACGTCATCGCGGGTGATCCTGAACGTGGGTGGTACGCGGCACGAAGTGCTGTGGAAGACACTTGAGCGTCTCCCGCACACCCGTTTGGGTCAGCTCCGTGAGTGCAACACTCACGGGGCGCTGTTGGAGATTTGCGACGACTACTCTCTCCTTGACAACGAGTATTTTTTCGACAGACACCCCAAATCGTTTTCGTCGATTCTAAATTTTTATCGTACTGGGAAACTGCACCTCGTTGACGAAATGTGCGTGCTGGCTTTCAGTGAAGACCTCGAGTTCTGGGGGATAGACGAGTTGTACTTGGAGTCGTGCTGCCAGCACAAGTACCACCAGAGAAAGGAACACGTTTACGAGGAAATGAGGAAAGAAGCAGAGTCGCTGAGGCAGCGGGATGAAGAGGATTTCGGAGAGGGGTGGGGAGCAAAGTACAAGAAACTCGTTTGGGACCTACTCGAAAAACCAGACTCTTCTTGTCCCGCGAGGGTAAAATTGTTTTTAGCAACTTAGAAACTTAATTAGGATGTAGTGTAAAATTAGTTTGGTTTTAGGTGGTAGCGGTGATCTCGATCCTGTTTATAGTGCTGTCGACGATAGCGCTAACTTTGAACACGATGCCTGACCTGAACGAGTACGAGTGCACGAGTGGTAATGCGACGATATGTGCGACAGCGTTCCAGGAGCAGCGTGATAACTGGAAGAACGCGAACCGTACTCGTCCAGACGATTTAACTCAAGTTGAGAACCACTACCTTGCGATGGTAGAGGAGGTGTGTATAACGTGGTTTACTCTCGAGTACGTGTTAAGACTGGCTGCGAGCCCGGACAAGTGCAAGTTCCTCCAGGGAGGTCTCAACAACATTGACCTCCTCGCTATTCTCCCATACTACATTTCCCTATTTCTCGTCCAGCGGAAAACGGAGCCCGGCGGGGGGAGCAACGACCAGTTCGCTGATGTCAGGAGAATCGTTCAGGTCTTTAGGATTATGAGGATCCTCAGGATTTTCAAGCTTGCAAGGCATTCGACCGGGTTGCAGTCGCTCGGGTTCACACTGAGGAACTCTTACAAGGAACTCGGCCTCCTCATGCTCTTCCTTGCGATGGGAGTTCTCATTTTCTCATCCCTCGCTTACTTTGCTGAGCGCGATGAGGAAAACTCGGCTTTCGAGTCCATTCCAACGACTTTCTGGTGGGCTGTCATCACCATGACTACTGTTGGCTACGGCGACATGTACCCACAAACTAATATCGGGAAACTTATCGGGAGCATCTGCTGCGTCTGCGGCGTACTCGTCATCGCTCTACCCATCCCCATCATCGTCAACAACTTTGCAGAGTTTTACAAGAACCAAATGAGGAGGGAAAAGGCTCTCAAGAGGAGAGAGGCTCTTGAGAGGGCAAAGAGGGAAGGGTCCATCGTCTCTTTTAGGCATGTCAACCTAAGGGATGCATTCGCCAAATCCATGGACCTCATCGACGTCATCGTCGACACTGGTAACACTCTGTCTCTTTTACTTGATGTTTGCAAATATTGAGTCGTGTTCTTTTTTGCAGGGCATAATATGAGTCAAGCGGATGCGAATAGCGTTGAGGGTGACACGCGGGACAAGCCAACGACTACGGGTACGGGGTGCTACAAAAACTATGACCACAACATGTTCCACAAATCGTGCAACGCCAACAAGAAACCCGGTGACAGCAACAAACACTCGGCTAAACAATCACCCGCTAATGCTGCTGCTAATGCTGCAACAAACGCTATCATGAACCAGGACGAAACACTCGTCATCAACACACACGACGACACTCATCACACCACCGAGAAACCTAACGGAGATTACACCAACAACAACATTAACAAGGTACAAAACTCCTTTTGCAGCATTTTTTTTTCATCTGTTTTTTGCATGAATCCGTTTTTTGCATGATTTTTCATTTTTTGCAAGGACCACCACTGCAGAATTTCTCAAACACTAGTCACCTTAGCAACCTTTTTTGCACCTAATTTGAGTTCCCAACTCTTCTCCATTTGCAAATTTTTGCACGTTTCCCCATGACAACTCGCAAATTTTTGCAAGTCGTCTTCCTCCTCCTGTTGAATTTTCACCTTTAGTGTGTAACTCTGGTATATAACTGTAGGTGTCTTGTTCCTCGTCGTTGACTGGCGGAGGAGCGCTGATAGAACTCCGTTCGCTGGGAAAGACGCCCTCGTCGTCGCTGGACATTGACGAGGAGGACGAGTTCAACAAGCCTCATCACCACCACCACCACCATTCTTCCTCTGGAGGAGGAGCAGCTTCAAGCCGCCACCAACAGCAGCAGCAGCAGAGACCATGTTCGTCATCGGGGAACAAGGTTTCGACATCGTCTGGTGGTGGTGGTGGGATTTCGGGTTCTTTAGTCTGCGGTGGAGCGCTGGCGGGCTCGATGGACAGTTCTGATACGTTTCAGTCGTGTCAGACGCACCCGTACTTGTCGCAGGAGGACGTTCTCGACTCGACGTCATCGAATCTGTACGTGAACCCATTTGACACTGGAGGAGGAGGAGTTAACAAGTCTACCAATTCGTTGACGAGTCCCCCACCAGCCCCAAACACAAGTCTACCTCAACAACAACACACTGCCAAACGGTCCAACTCTACTGAAGAACAAAAGAGACCCAACAACAACTCCTCTTCTTCGCATCAAAACTCTTCCAAAAAATGCGTCACCATCAAACCAGCACCACTTAACAAGGTCAGTTAACGTTTTCTTTTATTTGCACATTTTCTCACTCTTTTGCTTAACGCACAGATCACCACCACCGCCACAGCAGCTGTCGAGTCACCACCACCAACACTGCCGCACCAAGAATCCAACTTTTCTTCTGGGGTAAGTCTTGCAAGTGTGTCACCTCTGCTCATCGCACATTAACTAATTAACATTTCATCTCAGCTCACACAGCCTTCTTCTTCATCGTCTGCACCGCCGTTGCTCCCCCCACCACCACCCCCAACACACTCTTCTTCAGCACCCTCACAACTAACAAGCAATAATAACAAGCGCCAACCAGGCACAACCTCCAAAAACCACTCCCACCACCACCAACACCACCACCAGCAGCAACAGCAGCCTCAGCAGCAGCAGCAAAAACTCAGCTGTGGTACACTTTAAACGCTTAATTTCTCATTCTCGAAATTAACTCTTAACTGAATTTCAGGTGAGTACGACGCCACCCTCAACAGCATTAAGCAGCAGCAGCGTTCGGAGTCGGTCGGCAGCAGCAGCAGCGCCGCAGTCACAGCAACGCCACCACCACCCCCACCACCGAAAAGAAAGCCAATCCTGAAAAAGAGCGACAACAGTACGAGGGTCGTTGACCCTGAAACTGAGCGCCTCCTCGAATCCTCCTCACCATCCTCTTCACAGTTCAACTCACCTCTCAAAATTAACCAGCAGCAGCCTCCTCAAAGCAATAACCTCAACAGGAACACCTCAAAGCATCAAGGTTAGTTGACATTCGTGCAAAAATGTGTGCAAAATTAATGCAAAAAATAATTGCAGAGGTTCCTCCTCCTCCTCACTACCGTCGTGATTTTGAGTACCAGCAGCAGCACCACCACCACCACGGCTACGTGTTAGTTCCCCAGCAGCAGCAATCATCTTCCTCAGCCACCCCTCCTCCCGTCTGCCTCTCCTCCTCTTCAAAAAAGTCTGGGGGTTCGGGCTCGTCGTCGTCGACGGTGGTGGTGTCGTCGTCGTCGTCGAAGAAGCTAAAGTAGACATTCTCTCTCATCATCCCTCCAACTAAGTCAATTGTCTCACTTGTAACGACCTTAAGCATCATCCCTCTAAAAATCTCTCTCTAAATATATAAACACGCTTTACTCCCTCCTCATCAACTACTCAATCCCTAACATATATAACTATATATAACTATATCGGTGACGTGGTGTGTGTAAATGTGCTGCGCGAGTGTTTTTGTATTTGCTCAAAACAGTTAATCATTCCATATATACACACATTGTTTAAACCGCCGCCGCGAGCGCACCATCAACAACAACGACTATATAGACATTTTGCACCATGCTCAATATCTCTCCTCTGACAACTCACATACACACCGCCACCGTCGTCAACATCATCACAAGTGCAATCGTCCTCAACAGTCGTCGTCGTCGTCGTCGTCACAAGAAAAATGGTGGATATCTCTTATTATCATTATTCAACGCTCAGTTCATTATCATTGCAACATTAAACAATACTTCTCAACTAACTATATAATACACTGACATTCTTTTATTCATTCATACTCATCACCGTCGTCATGACTACACGCTCATTCATTGTCATACATTCCCATGACAACAACTGTGTGTCTGAAGAATATCACACACCCGTTGTTGTTTGCCGCAGTGCGGTCCGCATAAAAGAGTCTCAGTTGACCCCGCGAAACCCCGCCAATCAACCACACGAGGGAAAGTCTATATATTGTTATTGTTCCCTATTGTCTCACTCGTAGGACTTGGTAAACACTCTACTGAATGTTCCCCTGGAAACGAAATAATAATGGGAATTCTCGGCCTGAGCAAACTGATAGCGGACGTTGCCCCCTCCGCCATCAAGGAAAACGAGTTCAAAAATTACTTTGGTAACAAACCTTTTTTTGCGCATTTTTTTTGCAGAAATAAATTTTTTGTTAAACTGTGTAGGGAGGAAGATAGCGGTTGACGCGTCGATGTCGCTGTACCAGTTTTTGATAGCGGTTCGTCAGCAGTCTGGCGAGTCTGGAGGAGGAGGACTAGGTCAGCTGACGTCGGCGGATGGGGAGACGACGTCGCACTTGATGGGATTCTTTTACCGGACCATCCGCATGGCCGAGAACGGAATCAAACCCGTCTATGTTTTCGATGGGAAGCCACCCACTATGAAGTCGGGGGAACTCGAAAAACGAACGGAAAAAAGACAACAGGCCGAGAAGGTAAACTAAATAAATCACATTGCAAAAATTGAATTCAATATTTGTGCAAAAACTGTAGGCGCTTGAGGTTGCTGTGGAGACGGGTGACCTTGCGGAGGTGGACAAGCAGCAGCGTCGGCTGGTGAAGGTCGGCAAGCAGCACGTTGAGGAGGCACAAAAACTACTCACACTCATGGGAGTCCCTTTCGTTAACGTACGTCGCATATTATTATCGCAGTTCCAATTAAATTACTTTATACTTGTTTGTTTGTGTGTAGGCCCCCTGTGAGGCAGAGGCTCAGTGCGCGTGGTTCGCGCGGTCAGGCGCGGTGTACGGGGTCGCAACCGAAGACATGGACGCGCTAACGTTTGGAACTAAAGTCCTCCTTCGCCACCTAACCTTCTCCGAGGCGAGGAAGATGAGCATCAAAGAGTTCCACCTCGACAAGGTCCTCCAAGAATCTAACCTCTCTATGGATCAGGTAATCACACAAGAATTGTTGTCCTCTCCTGAGGAATATAATATTTGATATGTTTCAGTTCGTTGACCTGTGTATCTTGCTTGGGTGTGACTACTGCGACTCTATCCGTGGAGTAGGACCCAAGCGGGCGTTCGAGATGATTTCAAAGTACAAAAACATTGAGGGCGTTCTCGAGCACATTGACAAGTCAAAGTTTGGCGTCCCAGAAAACTGGCCATTCTCAGAGGCACGAAGACTCTTCACCGACCCACTCGTCGACAAGGACATCAACATCAACTGGGCTCAACACGGAGACGAAGACAAACTCGTCCAGTTCCTCGCTACAGAAAAAGGTTACCATCACAACTACTCTGACCATTTCTTTCGCAATCAACATGTCTCACTTGAATTCTAGGCTTCGCCGAGGACCGCGTGAGGAACGGCTGGCGGAAGCTGAGCAAGGCACGCGGTCAGGCCACCCAGGCCCGACTCGACAACTTTTTCACCGTCACCTCAACAGCAAACAATAAGAGACCTGCCCCCAGTAACAGTAATTCCTCAGACAAGAACAAGAAGAAATCTGTGAGAGGTGGTGGTGGTGGACGCGGTCGGGGAAAGTGAGAAAAAGTTGTCATCGAGTAAAAACCTCGCGGGAACTGATGTGTTGAATAAACAATTTTTGTGAAATATGAGCGTAATAATTCCTCCTTTGAGTTCCTCCTCCGCGGGAATCGCGGGTCTGTATGACCTGCGAGAAACGCTGGGAAAAGGTCACTACGCTGTTGTCAAGGCAGCGCGCCATGTGTTTACGGGAGAGAAGGTCGCCGTGAAAGTAATAGACAAGTCAAAACTGGACCAAGTGTCCCGGGGGTCCCTCCTCAAAGAAGTCCTCTGCATGAAACTCGTTCAGCACCCAAACGTCGTCAAACTATACGAGGTCATCGACACCAGAGACAAACTGTACCTCGTTCTTGAACTCGGACAGGGAGACCTATACGATCTCATACAGAAACGTAACCGTGACAACCTTTTTTAATGCAAAAATGTGCAAAAATAATGATGCAAAAATGATACTGTGTAGGTGGTCTCTCTGAGGTCGTTGCCCGTGGTTACTTTGTCCAGATACTCGCTGCCGTATCATACTGCCACAAACTACACGTCGCTCACAGGGACCTCAAGCCAGGTAACCTTTCACACTCACCCCGTATGTTATTCGATTTTACTCACACATTCAAAACTGACGGTGTAGAAAACGTCGTCTACTTTCCTCCTCCTGCTACTCCTGCCGGTGGTGGCGGCGGCGGCGACTCCGCTGCTGCTACTGCTGCTGCTGCTTTGGGGGTTGTCAAGCTGACAGACTTTGGTTTCAGCAACAAGTTTTGTCCGGGCGAGAAACTGGAAACGTCGTGTGGGTCCCTCGCGTACTCTGCCCCCGAAATCCTCCTCGGCGACTCGTACGACGCCCCCGCCGTTGGTAACAACTCACACACGCACACACATACAATCCCCATATGACAACCCTGTATAAAAATGTTTAAAACGCTTCAGACGTGTGGTCGCTGGGTGTGTTGCTGTACATGTTGGTGGTGGGGGTGGCCCCGTTCCAAGAGGCGAACGACAGTGAGACATTGACGATGATAATGGACGTCAAGTACCGCGTCCCCGAGACCGTGAGTGAGCCCTGCAGGGACCTAATTTCAAGGATGCTCCTCAGGGACCCCTCAAAGAGATACACACTCACACAAATCCTCAACCACCCGTGGGTATCATCCCGGCAAGACCAGAAAGTTGTCCTCACGTCACCGCTCATCGAGGAACTCACACTATCGCAGGACGAACAGGAACGCGTGCTCGCTAAAATGGTCTCCGGCGGAGTCGTCAACGACACCTCTGACGTCAAAAAGTATTCTCAAGTTTAATTTTGCAACACACGTGACACACGACAATTGTTTAATATTGCTCGCAGGTCCCTTGAGATGAACGCGTACAACTACATGACCTCGACTTACTACCTCCTCGCCGAGAAGCTCCTCCGCGAGCGACCCACTCCATCTTCCCCGAAACAACTTTCTTTGTCGTCACCTACCGCCGCTGCCGCCGGGACAACGACCTCACTCGAGTCCCTCTCCAACTTGGGCGGCGACGACGACGATGGAGAGGAACAGCAAAACTCCCCTCCTCGAGGAGGTAATACAAGTTTTGAACTTAAACTAATTCAAAGTAACTAACAGTAGTTTTAGTCGTGAAATGTGTAGAATCTCTCTCGCTGGTTGGTTCGTCGTCGTGTTCCTCAGGGTTCACTTCTTCAACACCCCACAATCACCCCCCCACCCCCCGGAGAAAGTCGACAATCCGGGAAGCAGACGAAGAAGAAGAGGAAGACTCTCCCCCCACATCATCATCAACGGCGACGACGACGACAAAAAAGGGAGGAGGTCTGTTTGGTTGGTTTCTAAGGAAAAAATCTACTTCATCTTCGTCATCGTCGTCTCGGATCTACAAAACGCGGTCATGTTCAGAGTTGAAGGTTCTCAAGGCAACCAAATAAATATTTGCGAAAAATCCAATTTTATTAAGTCATTGATTCAATGAGAACGGAACGCATCGAGTCGGTTTCATTTGCGCTCGCGATTGACGAGCCAGCAGCTGCAGTGTTCAAACGGAAAACAGACTCCAACACTGACAACTCGGTCGCAGTCGTGTCCGTTCCAGTAAACAAACTCCAGTCGTTCGCAACAACTCCTCCTCCAACAACGTCGCTACCCCGGTTCACCGTACCCGCCTAAACACACACACACACACATTCACTTAATCAATGAAGATGTTAATTAAATGCGAGTTGAAAGTTGTTGACTCACGACGAGTGGAACTTGAAGGAGACTTGATAGTTCATCGAGTTCGTTCTGCGGTGTTTTTGGGTGAACGATTCCGCCCTGATTGGTGAAAACGGCGTAGGAACCCACGAGCACGTTCCCCGCTACCGACTGACGAAACACCTCCACTCCCAACACGTCCTGCAGAATCTCCTCCGTCTCCTATTTCAAACTGCTGTTGTCATACCAGCAATAAATTTAAAAAAAACAACAGTGTACCCTGTCGAGGTCGGGATGAACGAGTGCGACGTAATCGTTGGTGGAGACGACGTTTCCCAGCGCGGACAGCTTCTCCTCCACGCGCTGAATTTTGACAGAGTCCGGGAGCGAGTTGCGGAGGTGCTGCAGCTCCTGGTCCGTTGTTGTCGCAGGAACAAGCAGACCACGTCGGTTACCAACTGTCATCCGACCCAAAATTCGACACCCACCAACCGACGCGTGCACCACTGGAATACTCTCACTCAACTCAGACTCGAACACGCTAATAATAACAACATTCGAAACGTTTCAAGTCATGGCAACAATCTATTTTTGCACATTGTCGTAATGGCAACAAATGTTTTTTGCAAGTTTTTTTTTTGCATTGTCGTCATGGTAACTAAACTAAATGTATTTTTGCACACCACGTGGTTTTATTTATGAATAAATGTTACCTGTAAAAGTTTTCAGCTCCCCCGATGGCGACGATGGCGTAGGCGTTGGTGAGTTTGGAGAAGACCCCGACCTCGTTGTTGTTTTCGAACTGAACCCGGACTGCCATGTTGCTAATTTTTTTTCTACAAAACTGCCCAGTGCCCTGTGTGTGTGTCTGAGTGTTTATGCAGCTGAAACGATGCTTGTTGTGAGTTTGAAGGTGGCGCCGAAGAAATATTTGTCTATGCTGATAAAAATGATTTATTATTGAGACGGGAATATATTGTTAGACAGAGTCGTCATGGTACCACCACTTTGTTTTCTTGGGGTTCTTGGAGCAGGTCTTGACGTAAAACGCGTCGTCTGGGGGGCGTTTCTAAAGTTTCAAAAAACAATTAAAAAATGATGAGAAAAATGTTAAAAAAAACGGTCTGACCTTCTCCTTTGCGGAGGAGAGCATGGAGATGATGGAAAGGCAAACGGCCTGGACCGAGAGTGCGGGAGACCAGTCGTCGGTGAGGATGGACAGGCAAATGTGACCGTTCGAGTAGACGTGCGGGTGCACCGGAATGTTGACTCCCTCAAACGTCACCTTCACAAATACACAGAAACATTAGCAAAACGTCAATGAAAACCTGAAAAAGTTGATACCTCTGGTGACTCGAAGGGGTACTTGTGTGAGAACTTGAAGTGGAGGAGAAACTCTTCCCCCTCGTAGATCGTCCCCACCGCACCCATCACCCTAATTCGCCAACTAAAAAAACATATTTTTGTAATGTGTGCAAAAACCTTGCAAAAAAATGGCACCAACTCTGTGAGTGAATTTTGACTAGACTCGTTGTTGTCTTCGGTTGTTGTGGTGACGACCGTCATCCCGGGGGGAGGGTCCTTCACCATCGTCATCAGCTCCTTGTGGAGGCGGCGCTGCACACACAAAATAAAATAATTACTACCTGTTTCCCCTTTTTAAAAAATATGTGTACTCACGAGTGAGGGGGCGATGACCCCTGTTGAAGCAGCCCCCCCTGAAGAAGCACTCGAGGTGCTCATTTCCCTGCAGCACAACAACTCTCCTTCTTCTCCTGCAGCATAACTTTTGTGTGGATTCTCTTTAGTATTGGTGAGGCGGGAGTCTCAAAAGTTTGTTTTGTTGTGAAAGAGGAGGAGGAGGAGATGTTGACGCTGAGCAAGAAGCTCCGAAGGGAGTCCGAGTCCTCCGAGGCCAACAACAACAACAACGTCGTCGTCGTCAGTGCGCAAACGAGCGATGTCACCAAAACTAAGGTCTCCATCAGAGACAAACTTCTCGTCAAGGAGGTACACAGAAGTTGTAGTTTGAATTCCAATAATATTGTTTTCATGGTGTTTGTTTAGTTCCAGGAGTTGTCGGGTGTGTTGCCGTCGTCGTGTGTGTTGTCGTTTGCGGAGGTGGACCGTCTCTCAGAGTTTGACCTCAGCATTCGACCCGACGAGGGATTCTGGGCCGGCGGCAAGTTCACCTTTCACATCAACGTCCCAGACGACTACAACTTTTCCGTACACACACTCTTTCACACGTCATTTTTTATGATTTAGCATGTTGTAACATTTTTTCTTGGTGTGTAGCCCCCTCGTGTTGTGTGTGGGACGCGTTTGTGGCACCCGAACATAACGGAGGAGGGTTCCGTGTGTCTCTCGCTCCTCCGCGAGTCGTCCATTGACGAAATGGGGTGGGCCCCAACGAGGACCATCAAGGACGTCATCTGGGGACTCAACTCGCTCTTCACCGTACGTCTACCTTTCCTTACGGACCCTTATTATTAAGGGGCTAATAATTTCTGTGTGTGTTGCAGGACCTGTTAAACTTTGACGACCCGTTGAACCAGTTGGCGTCTGAGGAGTATGTTCGCGACAAGGAAAAGTTCAAGGCCCACGTGAAGGAGTACATAAGAGAGTACTGTGTCAATAAGCGCAAATAAAATTTTATTAATTATCAGACGGAATTATTTCTACAACTTGTTGCCCAGAGTTCCTTGACAACACTGGCTCAATCGATTCTTTTATGTGGTTGTTGACCCCTTTCGGGTCAAGGTCCGTCGCCCACGAAAAGTGCAACAGAGCCTTGTGCGTCTCACCCCTCTTCGAGTGGATCTACACAAACACACTTATTAGTTTCCATGGTTACAAAGAAAAATTAATAAGTCACCTTAGCGACGAGAAAGTGAACGAGTGACTCTTTTGGGACGATAGTTTTGAGTTCCTCGAGTTCCGCGAGTGCCTCATCGAGTCTGTTAACGGCGAATAAGACGCTTGCGCGGTGGAACTTGCACAGCGGGTCTGTCGGGTTCAGACGCAGCGCGTCAGTGAACGTCACCAAACTACGCTCCGTACGACCAAGCGCGTTTTGCACCTACAACACAGTTGTTAATTGAATTGCTCATTGTTATGAAAAAATAGTGTGTGTACCACTCCGAGATGACAAAGGAGGACCGAGTTTTGTGGGTGAAGGTTGATAGCTTTTTTGAAGTAAGTTTCGGCCTGGGGGAACCGTTCCTGCTTGTAGTATATCATCCCGATGCCGTACCACGCGTTGTAGTGGGTGTGGTCCAGCCGCGACGCCGAACGGAACGCACGCAACGCTTTCTCCAACTCCTCACACTGAACGTACTCGTGACCAAGCAACGTGTACGCGTACGCGCTGCAAGGGGTTGTCTAACATACACAAACACACTTTTATTTTACGGAAATTGAACGCGCTGTTGTAATCAATTGCTGCTGCTGACCTGAATGGCTCTTTTGAAGAACTTGATGGCGTGGTCGTGTTCCTTGTGAAGGGAGAAGCAGTTTCCTAAAACGATCCACGTCTGCGCCCGCTTCTTGTTTTCTGGTTCAGACAACAGTTCCTGCGCCAGCGACGACAACTCGACTTCCCTCTGGAGGTGCCACAGCGCCGTCGAGTACCACTCAAGTCCCTCAAGCCTGTTACCGCTACTCACACGAAGACGACCGTACGTTCTGCAAACAAATCATCATTAACTAAAACATACACTCATTAAGTCTTGAACCAAATTATAGTGAGGTCAATTACGTGACTGCTCGTTCGTATAGTGCGAGTTCAAAGTATGCCCTCGCAGTTGTCGCAAGGACCCACGGCGTCAAACTGTTACTCGTGTTGTGACGGGACTGCTGCTGCTGCTGCAATATCGACAGCGCCTCCCGACACTCGTAACGCGACAAGTGAAGCAGAGCCTGACCCAACTCACGCAAGTGCAACAAAAATGGGTCTGCACAAAAACAAACAAAGGTCACAAACTGGTCACCAAAGGAGGCACAATAATAACTTTACCTGCAGCCGCCTTGAACGCGTGGAGAAACGACGCAACCTCCCCTCCCACCGTCGTCGTCATAGTTGCAGCGGCAGCAGCAGACGTAACAGTACAAGACTTTCTCGTTTTGGTCACTCCACCACGGCGCTGCTGCTGCTGAGGAGACGAGACAATGAGTCCCTGCTGCGGTGGACCTGAAGTTGCTGAAGCTGTCGTCGGCGGCTGCAAGTGCTGCTTGTTGTTTTCCTAAAGAAACTCATTCCATGACAACAGTGTACACACACCTAGCAACAAAAGCCAACTGACCTTGAGGTTTGTGGTTGTTGAAGAAGAAGAGGATGGAGTGTGTTGGAGCCTCGACGACCTCCTCACGACACTCGTTGTCGTCGTTGTTGTTGGCGGTTGTTGCTGCTGCTGGTGATGCCAAAGGTTACGTAAGCATGGCTGGACAATATATTTTTTGACGTCATTCACTTTGTCACAACTAATGACCACCAAACTATCTACCTTCTTCGGCCGAGGAGGGTCCAGCAAAATCGACGACGGCGGAGGTGGAGGCGAAGACGATGATGAAGACGTTCCTCCTCCTACGGCGACAACTGGTGAAGACTCGATCGGGCTCAGAGGAATCGACGTGTCCAACAACAACAACGAGCCGTGTTGTAAGTGCTGCTGATGGTGCTGATGGTGGTTGTTGTGAGGGGTGTTGGCCAGGTTGCTAAGCAATAACAACTTTTATTATCAATTGTGGACAAAAAATGTGAATAAATTGTATGGCAAAAAAAGTCGTACCTCTGACTCATTGGCGTTGATGTGAAGAGGTTCCTCTGGAGTCTCTGCTGCTGCTGGTGCTGCAGGTTGAGGACAGTGTTCCTCGTGTTGTTCCTCAGCACCGCCACCCCTGCTGCAGCTCCAGGAGGAACAACAACAGATGACGGCGTCGTCGTCGTCGCTGTTGCAGCAGTTGAGGAAAGACCCTTCCCCTCTAAAGAGTTTGTGACGACGACGAGCCCGGTCGTATTAGTGAGAACGTCGACTGACTGAGACAGCGGCTGCGCAAAAGACAAAATCACAAATCAATTCCTAATAAAATTCCTCCAGGAGCGGCTGCAGAAGAAAATCTATTAAAATTCCTCACAAGTGTGACTGACCTGAAAAATTTTCTGAGCGAGTTCCTTGTTTTTGGAAGTGTCGACTTTAGCGAGTGACTCGAAAGCGTCGAATAAGAAAGGATTGAGTTTGAGTGCCCTAGCAATTGCATCGCGCGCCAACCCCCCGCGGTCCGTTGCCAGGCAAACTCGGCCAAACAGTTTCAATGCGAAACAACTCAGCTCAACGTACGACCGCTCTATCTGCTCAAGCGGACTATTATTGCTCGATGACGACACTGAAGATGCTGCCGTCGCTGCAGCTGCCGCCGCCGCCGCCGCCGCTGCTGCTGCTGCTGAGGATCCACGACCAACAAGAATCGGAGGCTTCGAGACCGAACACAGGTTTGATGATGATACTGCAGGACTGCTTAGCAACACCCTCTCACACTCGTACAGCCTAACAACAAAAAAACAATTAAACTGCAAGTTGCTGCTGCTGTCCATAAACTTGTGCAGTTGTGCTAACTTGTCAATGTCGAAAGCGATGGTTGCTAGGAGGAACCGATTTTTGTGTGAGAGTTGCGTTGGCGACTTGTTGTGGTTGCTAAGGACGTCGTAGGCCTCGAGCTTCCGACCGCTCCTGTAGTACGCCGTCGCCAACACATGAAGACGACTCTGGTCCAAGTCTAACACACATACCATATTTTTATGTTACCAACGTTATTGTTACGGTTGCTAAGGTACCTTTCGAGTGGAGAGGGTTGTGGTTCTGCTGCTGTTCGTTGAGGAGCCGCTCCGCGAGGAAAATCGCGTCAGCGTACGCGTAGTTGTTCACGCAGTGCCAAATCGCCGTCTACACCAGAACACTCTTATCATTGGGAACAGAATGAATGAGCAACAACTGCTGACCTGAATGGGGTCCATGTGGTTGAGAGTGTTGTTTGGGGGTGTGCCCCCGAGGGCCATCGTCACCACCGTCATCACTCTTGTTGTTGTCTCTTTGGTGAGAGAAGAAGAAGACTGCTGATCACTTTCCTCTGGCGGGGAGTTCAAACCGAGGACAACACTCTGAGCTGTGCGTGTTTTTCAATTTCCAGCATGCCGCCGAAGGGTCCGTCCGGGGCGACCTCCTCAGGTCCCTCCAAGAAAACCGAGGCCAAGAAGAAGGAAAAGGTCATCGAGGTCAGTTTGGAAAAATTATATAATGTGAAATGTCCGTGGTAACAGTAATTGTGTGTTGTTAGGACAAGACGTTTGGGTTGAAGAACAAGAAGGGAGCGAAGCAGCAAAAGTTTATTCAGCAGGTGCAGAAGCAGGTTCACTTGGGTGGCAACGCGTCGGCGAGGAAACTGGAGGCGGCCAAGGAACTCGAGCGCAAGAAACTCAACCCCGAGGACGACCCACTCTCCACACTCATCTTCAAACCCGTTCAGAAAGTCGACAAAGGTGCTGCAACATAATTATTTCCATGGAAACGGAGTTGTTAATGTTTTTACTTGTGCATATAGGTGCGGACCCGAAATCGATTTTGTGTGCGTTTTTCAAGCAGGGTACGTGTGGGAAGGGTGACAAGTGCAAGTTCAGTCACGACCTCACTGTTGAGAGGAAGGCAGAGAAGCGATCGCTGTATTGTGATGACGCCGACGCCGCTGCTGCAAATGCCGCTGACACGATGGACACCTGGGACGAAGACAAACTCAAAGAGGTCATCGAAAAGAAACACGCTGAGGCCGATAATCGAGTCCCCAACAAGACTGACATTGTAATAAGCACTTTACAATTTAATTTTGTTCAATTAATTTTGAAAAAAACGCTGTTTACAGATCTGCAAGCACTTTTTGTCGGCGGTAGAGTTGTCAAAGTACGGTTGGTTCTGGGAGTGTCCTTCAGGGTCGACGTGTCACTATAGACACGCCCTCCCGCCCGGTTTCGTGCTTAAGCGGGACAAGAAGCTGCTCAAGGACCAGGAGGAGGACGGACCGAGCCTTGAGGAGTGGATCGAGAGCGAGAGACATAAACTCGACCCATCTAAACTCACAAAGGTCACTCTCGAAACATTCGTCGCGTGGAAAAAAAGGAAAATCATGGAGAGGAGAAACAACAAAATCAAAGATGATGCCAAGAAACTCAGGGACTTCAAGGAGGGGAACAGAGTTGGGGTGAGTTTTGAACGGTTTTTCACGGTTTTTTTTGCACGGTTTTTTGCAAGGTTTTTTTTCTGCGCAGTTGTCTGGGAGGGAAATGTTTACGTTCAACCCCGAGATGGTCAACGACGGAGACGACGACGACGAAGACGAAGAAACTTACCATCAAGAAGAAGAAGATGATGAGGAGGGAGAGGAAAAGGATGAAACTGAGGTAATGACATAATTAAATTATCTATGACAACGTGAAATAATGTGTGTGTGTTTTTAGTACAAGGAGGTTGTGCTTGACGACTACGAGTCTTTGTACTTGGCGATAAGCGAGTGTAAAGTTGAGGACGAAGATTTATTTAATGATGATGAACTCGATTAATTGGCCAATAAACACTTTTTAAAAAAACACTACACGTTGCCAACAGCAACTGCTGCTCCTCCTGCTGCTCCATTTCCAACTCCCCGCTGTGGCGCCTGTTGTCCTCCTCTTCGGAATCCTCCTCCCCTGTTACCCCCCCCATTGTTGTACCCCCTCGAATTGTTGTACCCGCGGTATCCTCCAGTGCCGCCTCTTCCACCGTATCCTCTGTTCTGGAACCCCCTCTGGTAGTACCCGCCTCGCTGGTGGTAGTGGTGGTGGTGGTGGTACGACGGACTTATCCCAAACGTCTCCGCGTTCAACTTGCGCTCCGCACGCCAGTCAGGACGACCTCGAGCGCTACAAAAGAAATTGTTAGCAACAAGAAATTACGTAATTGTGGTGTGTCAATTTACTTGTTCTGCCTCTCGGTGGCCTCGCATGAGATGTTATCGAAAAAGTTGTCCTTTTGGTAGAAGGTGGGATGATCTTCTCCTCCTTCGTGGTCCTCAGCAGACTCGTTCGCCTTGTTCGCCTCGTCCTGAATCTTCAGCTTCTCCAACTGACACTGAAGCTCCTCGTTCGCCTTCTCAAAGTCAAACTCACCCTCAAACTGCAACCGCTGACGAGGCTGCTGCTGCTGCTGACCACCACCTCTGCCTCCTCTTCCCTGGAACGTACCACCTCGACCACCATTCACAAACTGACCTCCACGACCAACTCCTCCTCCTCCTCCTCCTCCTCGGGATGAACGACCTCGACTCTGGTACCCTCCCCTCTGCTGTTGCTGATGTTGACCTGGCGGTGACCTTTGTTGTTGTCCACGGTGCTGCAGCGGCTGCATCAGCGACGGCGGGTGAGTAGACACGGTTGCGGGGGCGGGAGGAGGACCACCACTACCTTGTTGATGACCTTGAATCTCGACTGCAATAAATATATCAAAAATAAATCGTGTCACGTGATGTGCGAAAATTATTTTTACCTTGCTGTTGCTGATGAAGATGCTGTTGCTGCTGTTGCTGTTCTTGCGGATGCTGCAAAAGAATAAAATCCAATAAAAAACTCTGTTGAAAAACGGACCCTGATTAAAGCGAACGCTGCTGACCTTAGAGACCTCGAGTATGGCGGGGTCATCGCCCTGGATGTTGTTAGTTTCCTCTTGAGCTGTTGCTGGTGGTGCTGGAGGTTCGATGACATCGATGCCTTTGATGTCGGATCCCCTGAAGATGATAAACTCGTAGATTTCTTCTTTTGGGGGAACGACTCGCGCCGTCGGCCGGTCCTCCGTTCCGAACGAGCGAACTGTATGTGCGAAAACAATTGTTTAATTTCTTTCGGTGAAAACGGAGTGAAAAAGGTGTACCTTTCTGAAGTGAGATGGTAGCCTCCTGAAGATCGAGTGAGTATAGAATTCCTTCATACCGGATCTCAGACTTGGAGATGAGACTTATTTTCGACCCGATGAACTGGTTCGTCGACGAAGAACCTCCTGCTGCGTCCTGTTGCTGCTGCTGCATCATCTTATGTTGTGTTGACGCGGACGAGGACGGAGCGGAACTGACAGTACTACACAAAAGAGAATATCAAGCCGGAGGAGACAACTTGTTTAGTCACCGCCAGGTGCCGACACAAACACTTTTTCTCATTTGTTGCTACTTTATTTATTATAGGACGGATTTTATTACAGAGAGAGGCACTAATTAAGACATGTGTGTTTATAATAAAGGTTATTGCTTGTGTTTCCGTTGGTGACGGAGCATCGAGTGCTTAAGTGTGAAGCGACGCGAGCAGTGGGGGCACGAAAACGGACGCTCACCAGTGTGAGACCGCATGTGACGCCGCAGGTCCTCCACTGACCAGAAACGGCGACAACAAAACGCGCACAGGACCTGCAACAGCACAAGTCCGTTTTAAAGATTTGTCGTGCGTTTAGGTTAAGTGGTGCTCACCTTTCTGTTGGAGGAGGCTGAGGTGTGGTCCTCCATCTGGTTGTCGACAATGATTTCGTGCTGCAGCTCCAGGTAGGTCTGCTTGTGCGCCGTCTCCAGGTGCGACAGCACCAGCGACCGCGACGCTACTCTTCCACCAGAAGACGGCGGCAACAACATCTCGTCGCACAAGTGGCACCTGCACACCATGTCAACAAGATGTTCAGTCACCTTATTCTCACCTTGCCCCAGTTGTACTCGAGTCTCACCTGAACGAAGGAGCCGTCGTCGCTGCAGCAGCAGGTGCAGTTGGAGGAGGAGATGTGACTAATACTGTTGATTCCTCTTCCTCTTTGACCTCATCATCTTCTTCTTCATCTTCATCATCGTCATCGTCACCACCATTGTTGTTTTTTTGTTGTGAGTTGCTGGAGTGCTTGCGTATGAGGTGTCTGTCGCAGTTGGACTTTGTGGTGAAGAGGAGGGGGCACTTTGAGCACTGGTACGGTTTCTGTCCCGTGTGCGTCAGCAAGTGCCGCCGCAGCGATGACGTCCACGGAAACCGACGCGTGCAGTGCGGACATGAAATCTATTCATAAACACTTTCAAAAATATTCTCAAGCAAAAAAACGTGCAAAAAAAACGTGCAAAAAAATAAGTTGCAAAAAAACGGTAGATAATTTATTGAGCAAATAAAATGAGCACAAAACAAAATATATTATTAGTAATAGACCTTGTGGGGAGCAGAGGAGTAAGCCGACGTCTTTTTCGCTCTCTCCGAATTGTTCTTCTTGTCATTCGAAGACGAAGAGTCGTCCTCATCATCCTCATCATCATCATCATCATCTCTCATCTCATCATCTTCATCAACTCTTCCCTCTTCATCGTCATCATCTTCGTCATCCTCACCTTTGAACCACGACTGGATATTGTCCGCAGTGTTTGTCGTCACAGCAGCTGTTGTCGAAAACTTGATGAGTTTCTCAACTGAGGCCAGGTCAGAGGATGACCCCTGGGAGTTGAGGTGGTTGCTCAGGTGGTGGTGGTGGTGATCCGAGTCCTCAGACGTCGCTGATGATGACAACTTTCTCTTGAGCTTGGACGACAGCACCGTTCGCACATTGACTCCTCCAGGTGGGGGAGTCCCGGCGGAAAGACCGCTGGGTGGGTGGTGCTGCTGCTTCTGCTTGTTCAATACTCGGTTCGACGGAGAACGCTGCCACACCGACGCGTGCTGGTGCTTACCGTGACGCTCCATGTTCGACCTAACAACACAGCACTATATTAGTTACACCATATAGACTATAATTATAAGTGTGTGTGTACCTGAGCGTGAACCTTGCGGGGCAGTGTGGGCAAGCGAAAGGTCTCTCTGTCCGGTACCGGCGTTGCTTTGGTTTCCCCGTTGAGCTCGAGACGGACTCCTTGCTCGACATGGACGACCGGTGGTAAGCCTGCTGCTGCTGCTGCTTCTTATCCACGTTGTTGTTGTTGTTGTTGTTGAACATGGGCTGATGAGTCGCGATCTGCAGCAGCGACGCTGACGCTGACGATGACGTCATTGAGATGGGTGAACATATTCTGGGCGGCGGCGTTTGTGAAGACATCCTCTGGTGGTGGTGGTGACGCTTCTGGTGATGAAGCACAGCCGTTGTTGGTGGGGGGAGTAACAGCAGGGGGTGTGACGACGATGACGTCAGTGGTGGGGGTGGTGATGAGCAAATGGGTAGGTGGTGCACACCGCGACGACCAAGGTTGTGGTGAGAAGGTCTGCACGTAATTAGAAAGTTAGAAATAGTAAAACTTGAGTGTAAATAAACTTACTTTTTATGTGACCTTGAGAGGTCAACGGCGTCCATGGATAGGTCAAGGGGTGCGTCCTGAAGAGGAACTGGCAACGGCGGTGGCGGCGGCATGACAACAGGATGATGACTCCTGGTGGTGGGGTAGTTGAGATAAGCATGCAAATTGGACGAAGGAGTAGTCACGACGACCGTCTCGTCAAGTGCAGCGAGGTTTAAGGCCTGCAACATATTTTTTTAATAGAAAAAATCTGCAAAACTCAACTCTGAGCGCGTCTCACATTTCTCTGGTGCTGCTCATGTTTGTTGGTAACGAGGTTGTGGTTGCCATGGAGATTGTGTTTGTTGATTTTGAGTTCGTTGAGTATGGATTTGATCATTGAAGAAGGTTGTAGTGTTTCCATGGCAACTTCTTGTTGTTCATCTTCTTCGTCGTCGTCATCGGAGGAAAGGACAGCAGCTATTCTCCTTTGGTTGTGTATTTGTTGGTGAGCGGGTATCTTGGAGACGTCGTTTGTAATCTGTGTGATACAAACCCGTTGTTATGTGTGTACCTCTCTCCCGTTGCCATGGAGAAAACTTACCTTGGAGATGCACAGGGGCTTCCTCTTCCTCGCCCCAACCAACTTCTCTGGAACAATCAACGAGGAACGCATCGGCGGCGGCGGTTGCTGTTGTCGTCGTTGATCAACTAATAATTCCTCTTCAGATGAAATGTCTTGTCTTGACAATCCCGAAGTTGTCGTCATGGCTAACAATCTAATTTCTAACAATGATGATTCCGAGAACTGGGACACTCTACACCTCCATTGTCTCTAAACTATTTTTACAAAGGTCAACTCACACACACCTGATCTATAATACATCTACCTGACTAACATCCGACCAATCTGAGACACACGCTATTTTTAACCCCCAGTAATAAGCTCTCAATATGTATTATTCTCTCTGTGTGGGTGTGACTCTGTGTCCACTACTACTCTGGTGAAGACCTGTAAAAAACTAATCTTGTGTGTCTCCTCTTGGACAAGATTTTTGTACCTGAGCGAGTGTGCTCTCCTTTCTCCAAACTGTCGAGAGGAAGCTCTACAACAACTGTATGTCTTCTCAGGGAAATCCACCACCACTACCACCTCCACCACTACCACTACTACGATGAGACACTGCTGGTTGCCACAACTGAAGGAAAACCGCATCTCCCAGAGAGAACTCTTCTTCTTCTTCCAGCACACACACACAGCTTATTGATTCTTTAGCTGAGAGACACTTGATCCTCTCTTATCTCTGCCCACAGAAAGCTTATCACCCTCGTCACCATGGAAACGGGCAAACCTCATCCAAAATTCATCGCGAAAATGTGTGTGCATACATGTTGCCATGGTAACCACGTAGAGTATGTGTGAAAGGAAGTTGGTTCCCATGGAGCAAAAAGTAGTTTTCCTGTGAAGATGCTCATCATCGTAATAATCGAGGATATGAGAACATCCGCTTTCCCAAGATCAACTGCTACTTATTCTCTCAACAGATGTGATCACATAGGATCATCACACACTCTTCAACTTCCGCTCATTGTTACACACACATCCTCTCACAACGCTTAATTGGATCACCACCACCAACACAAATCGATCTCACCTGAGACCGAAAACTCACACACACACTGAAAACAACACTCGAGCGACACCTACAGTTATTTATCACAACCCCCGAGTGTCTCTACTGTGTGTGTGTGGTGTGTGTTAGCTTGATGTGTAGTATAACGGAAGGAAGGAAACATTTGACACGACTCGTCCTCCTCAGTTGTCGGTGTGAATTAGTTCGTTGACCTTTTAATTATGGAGGACCCCTCATCCTCCTCAAACAACGGGGTCAACAACCACCACACACACCACCACAGCAACAACCACTCCAGCGAACACAAACACAAGAAACACAAGAAGGAACACAAGAAACACAAGAAGCACGACCGGGTACACACACACCATCAGCCTCATTCCATTTGAATATTTTGAATAACTAATTAATTTAAAACAGGACCGAGATCGAGACCACCACAAGCACTCATCTTCATCAAAGAAGCACTCGAGCAACGGCAGCAGCAGCAGCAGTATAATAAAACCAGAGGTCAAGGTTGAGGTCAAGGAGGAGGTCATAACTGAGGACACCAAGAGGAAACGCGAGTCCTCCTTCGACGACGACGACTTTGACGACACTCCCCTCTCCAAGAGAGCAGCGTCGTCAGCGCCGGTTAAAAAAGAGTCCTCCTCCGATGACGACGTTCCTCTGTCGGCAAGAAAAAAACCGTCAGTGAAGAAACCCCCACCCAAGAAGAGGAGAAAGGGTGACTCTGACGACGACGACTCGGACTCTGACGATGACTACAAGAAGAAGAAGAAGCGCGGCAGCAGCAGCAGCAAAAAGTCCCCGTCAAAGAGCAACTCTTCGCCGACGAAGAAGAAAGTGAAGAAGGAGGAAGAAGAGGAGGTGTGGAAGTGGTGGGAGGAGGCGCCGCGGGCGGACGGAGTAAAGTGGAACTACTTGGAGCACAAAGGTCCGGTGTTTGCGCCGGACTACGAGCCGCTCCCGAAGAGTATCAATTTTAGGTACGACGGGAAGGTCTACAAGCTGTCGCGCGACGCTGAGGAAATCGCGGGATTCTACTCGAGGTTCATCGAACACGAGTACACTACTAAAGACAAGTTCAACGACAACTTTTTCAAGGTACAACGATTAAACGATTTCACTTGACAAATATATGACACTGACACTGCTGATGTTTGCAGGACTGGCGTCGTTCGATGTCAAAGGATGAGCGTGAGGTGATAAAAGACCTTAAGCGGTGTGACTTTCGTGAGATAAACGAGTACTACAAGTCGAAATCTGAGGAGCGTAAAGCGATGAGTAAAGAGGAGAAGAACAAGATAAAGGAGGAGAACGAGCGGATAACGACAGAGTACGGAGTTTGCACTCTCGACGGGCATAAAGAAAAAATTGGAAACTTTAGAATCGAGCCTCCAGGATTGTTCCGCGGACGAGGCGATCACCCCAAAATGGGAATGCTCAAAAAAAGAATATTCCCCGAAGACGTCATCATCAACTGCTCCAAGGACTCGAAGGTTCCTAAACCTCCTCAAGGAAGAAAGTGGAAGGAAGTCAGACACGATAACGCCGTCACATGGCTCGCTTGCTGGGTCGAAAACGTTCAGGTAACCGTTTTTTTGCATGCACCTTTTTTTGCACAAATTATTAACTGGTGTGTGTGTGTGCAGGGTCAAACAAAGTACGTGATGCTGAACCCGACGTCTAGGTTGAAGGGTGAGAAGGACTGGCTCAAGTACGAGAAAGCACGAACCCTCGCCCAGCACATTGACAAGATACGCGAAAACTACAAGGCAGACTTCAAATCTAAGGAAATGCGCGTCAGGCAACGCGCCGTCGCACTCTACTTTATCGACAAGGTAAACACAAACTAAACAATAACAATTCCAATGAATAACTCGACGTTTGTGTGTGTAGCTCGCGCTGAGAGCGGGTAACGAGAAGGACGAGGACCAGGCGGACACAGTTGGTTGTTGCAGCCTCCGCGTGGAGCACATTCAGCTCCACGACGAAAAGGACGGCAACGATAACGTCGTCACTTTTGATTTTCTTGGAAAAGACTCGATCCGATACTTTAATGAAGTCCCCGTCGAGAAAAGAGTCTTTAAGAACTTGAAGATATTCATGGAAAACAAACGACCCGGCGATGACCTCTTTGACAGACTCAACGTTAGTTTAAATTTTACAACAGTTTTGAGCTGCAATAATACTTTTATAATTGTTTGTAGACGGGTATTTTGAACAAGCACCTGAACGAGTTGATGGACGGGTTAACGGCGAAGGTGTTTCGTACGTTTAATGCGTCGCACACTCTCCAGCAGCAGCTCGATGAGTTGACTCCAAAGAAGGGAACCATCGCCGAGAAGGTCCTCGCATACAACAGAGCAAATAGGGCCGTCGCTATCCTCTGCAACCATCAGAGGGCCGTGCCCAAAACACACGAAAAATCTATGGAGAACCTCGTCACCAAAATCAAGTCCAAGAAGGACGAGGTCAAAAAGTGCAAAAAGGAACTCAAGGACACTAGGAAGGGGTCCAGGTAACTCACACCAACAACTCATTCAACTGTGTGTGTGCTAATAGTATTTTGTGGCGTGCACAGCGACTGGGAGAAAAAGAGTCGTCAGTTGGAGCGGCTGGAGGAGCAGCTGAAGAAGCTCGAGATGAACAAGACGGATAAAGAGGAGGGAAAGGAAATCGCACTAGGGACGTCCAAACTCAACTACCTCGACCCAAGGATATCCGTCGCATGGTAACACACACATTGCAAAAAGTATGCCAATTTTGATGTGTGCAAAAAATGATGAATGTGATTTGCAGGTGCAAGAAGCACGATATTCCGATAGAGAAGGTGTACAACAAGACTCAGCGTGCCAAGTTCCGTTGGGCGATCGACATGGCAGAAAAGGACTACAGATTCGATTAAAAATTTGTGTGCAAAATTTTTTGTATCCTGTTATATTATATCATTAGAGCCCCACACACAATATACACAGTTTTTAAATTAACCGCCAATCTTTGACCGCTTCTTCGCTATCGCCTCCTCAACCGCGCGCAACTGCGCCAACAACTCTTCTCGACGCGATGATGACCCTCCCTGCATTCATACAACATTCATTAAACGTTCATAAAACTATTAATTAAACTTGCCTTGGAGTTTTCTGGACAACCTTCGTCTCCCTCGTCGTCGTTACCACCCACCATCAAGTCTCCTTTTCCTTGACAACCAAAAAATCAGTTTTCTCGCAACATGATAAGATATATGAAACTGTGACACTCACCACTGTTGTCCTGATCGTCTTCCTGGTCATCGTCAAGTTTTGCGACAACGTGCGAGTTGTCACTGCCACCAACGTTCCTCGGGTTGTTGACCACCATCTTTATTCTTTTGCTCGCCGGGGGATCATTCACCCTCACCACTGGTGGTGCCGCTGCAGATGCCGTCGCTTCCCAGTCCTCGTCCATTTCGATCTTGGGCGCCGCAGGAGGAGCAGGAGGAGGAGCTCTTCTGCTCGGCAGCTCCTCCAAACTGGAAGTGTCGCTTGACGAACTCGAGGAACGTCTTGCAGGACCACCGTACTGTTGTCGGCGCCTCTGCTGGTGATGACGCTGCGGGGATGACGAACGACGTCGTTTCGTTGTGTTGTTCCGCCCACTCGAAGAGGAAGAACTCGAGGATGAACTCGAGGAGGAGCGACGAGTAAACTTTGACCTGTAGTACCGCGAGGGCTGCTGCGGTTGCTGTTGTTGAGGCGCGGATGCAGATGCTCCTCCTCCTGGAGACATGCGGTGGCGGCCTAAAGGAGGACCACCTCCCTGGTGGTGGTGATGCTGCTGATGCTGTCCTCCGTGGTGATGGAAACCACTGAATAAAGCACACTTCTTGTATTAAACGGCTCACAACTGATTAAATTAAAGCTCACCCCTGATGAAACCCCCTTCCCCCCCTCCTACTGTTATTATTATGCCATGGTTGCTGCTGCTGGGGGTAATGTCTGTGCTGCTGCTGCTGCTGCTGGTAAAAGTCGTCGTTCATGGGAAGCGGCGGTGCGATCCTCACTATAAAACACAAAACAATTAACTCTGAGCTGTTGATTTCTGTTTGAAGAAACACGTACTTGGTTTGTTAGGAGGAGTTTGTCTGTTTGAGACTTGTCCAGTGGCGGTGACGTCGATAATGTCGTCCTCAATGTCCCTGGGTGGGGCTTTCCTCACGACCTTGTTGGACGGTGGCGGCGCTCCTGATGAGGCCTCCTCCCCTGAAGAACTATTGTTGTCCCTCTGCTGATGCTTGACGGAGGTTGAGGAATACTTTCTCCTCTTCCCGTACTTTTCCTCGTCTCCTTGCGCTTCTTCTTCTTCATCATCCTCTGATGAGTTCTTGTTTGAACTCGAGGAACTCCTCGAAGAACTCGAACTCCTGTTTTTCTTCACGTTGCTCCTCCTCGTGGGACTCCTCCTACTGTTCCTTCTACTATTACTCTCTTCTTCTTCATCAACCTTGTTCCTTGTTGAGGACCTCTTGTTGTAGTGAATCCTCGAGAAGATCTCGGGGTCAACTTTGACCTGCTGATAATGCTGTTGTTGCTGTTGACGGTGCTTTGCAGCAGCAGCAGCGCGAGACTTTTTCTCCCTAATGAGCGACGCTACTTCCTCCGCGTCGGGGTTGTCCGGGTCGGGTCCCAACAACAACGGACCACCACTCTCCGCAACAGAAATCTCGTCATCAGATTGATGGTGGTGGCCTCGGTGACGACCGCTGCTGCTGCTCGTCGTTCTTCTAACAGTGGTGGTGGAGGTGTCGTCTGGCTTTCGGATAACGTAGTAGTCGTTCTCCTTGTCGATTTCGTCCTGGGCCAAACTCATGTTGAGCTTCTTTTCCTCAAAGTCAACGTCCGTCTCCTTCCGCACCACACTCTTCTTCAGCATCTGCAATTTCACGCAGTGTTAAACATTGCAAATAATTGCACGTGCAAAAAGAAACGGACCTCCTTTGCATTCCTGAGCCCGCGTTCCCAAGCCGACTCTGGTCCCTGGATGAGCGGGGGAATCAGCGGGGGGTAGTTTGGCGGCGCGTGACCCAGCAGCCCTTGCTTTATTGTTCCTCCTTGCTGAGGCGGAAAGAGCGGTTGGGGTGGAATCATCATCATTGGCGGCTCAGGTCGAGGAATCGGGTCAAACATTGTGTACAGACCCTTGTCTATCGTACCCGGGTGGAGGAACCTTTAAACACAACACAACCATCAACAACTGTTGTGCATCATATAACGGTAAGAGCGTTGTTGTCGAGATAATAATAACCTGCAAGAGGACCCCCAAGTGCATAGTCCCTTGCCGAAGAACCTGCAAACCGCTGGGGGTTTGTTGTCCCCCTGGTCATCAGACACCTCCCCCTCCTCCAGCTCCTCCCCTTCTTCTTCACTGTTTTTCCTCTCTGCAACTTCCCCCTCTTCACCTTCCTCTTCTTCCCCTTCTTCCCCCTCAGACTGTCGTTTCTCTTCTTCCTCCTCAGAGTGGACCTCACCCTCGTCCGAGGAGCATCCTAGTTGTTGTTCCTCATCCCCACCGGGGGTCAGGGGGACAGTTGCCGTCGCAGTCGCCGTCACAGTTGACATTATTATACAGGACACAAACACTGAAAACCTATTTGAACAGGGCGCCGCCACCGTGATGTGCTGTGCGTCTCACCGTGCCCCGCAACGGTGTTGAATAAAGTTTCCATGGGAATGTATATATAGCTAATTGTTTATTGATATAAAACTATTGTCTAAAAATATGTTGCTACGCGGCGAGAGATTATTGCTATACCCTGAGTATTGACTCTTTGAGATCGGTCGGTTGCATAGAGATACCCTGCGAGACAGGAGATGATGAGGTAGATTCGGTAGATTGTGTGTGGAATGTGTGAGTGTTTCACTTGAACAACGAGTTCTCGGCAATGAACTGGAGGTACGTGTCCAGAATCGCTGACCCCGTTCCGCTCCCTTCCCCCGACGACGAATTACTGTTCTGCGCTGAAGACGGAGACTTTACCACCACCACACCAGCAGACGAAGATGAACTGTCAAATAAACGGCAGCATGATTCACCAAACAATTAAACCGCATATCTCTAATAGTTACCCAAACTGTTGCTGTTGCTGCATGTGCTGCATGTTGTTGTGCTGCTGCTGATGTCCCCCACCAGTCAACAATCTCCTTGCGAGTTCAGGATCGAATGGTGCTGGCATTGGGAGTACGGGTAGGTCTTTGGTGGATATCCCGCGATGCTGCCTGCTCATGTGTGAGTGTAACGAGTTTCTTGACTTTGCGACGGTCCCACAGAGAACACACCTGTACCCTGGGCAAACGGTGTGTTTGTCCTCGAGATGCGTCCTCAGAGTGTGCGCTGACCTGTAAATCTTTCCACATTTGGGACACGGTCGCGGGTCCGTTGCTCTTATGCGGCATGACGAAGACCCCAGCAGCCCACCACCACCACCCGTCGTCGTCGTCGTCATAGGACTCTCATCGTTATGACCCTTTAGAGACTCTTCTTCATCTTCATCCGATGGAAGCTCTTCTTCTTCTTCTTCTTCAGTCCTCGACCTCTTGTTTGAGAGCAGCGCCTTGACCAGAATTGATTCCTCATGTTCTTTAGTAGTAGAGTTGTTGTTGACGAGTCCCTTGACCCCGAGGGACTGTGCGGCAGAAAAGAAACTAGGGAGGTCGTCCTGGGAAATATTTACCTCACCGTCGTAAACAAAGTCAAGAATCGACTCAAACTCACGACCCCTTATCTCGTGCAGGATCAGAGTCTCAGCAAAGTCACTCTCCTGAAACACAGCATCAATTACATTATATACAGATTGTGTGTTTTGTATAAATCTACAACTCCTAAATATGACTGAGAGTGTAGTTTAAAAATTTTTTCCCCTAGCAACTGTACACAGTTATGTTGAGTAAGTCTACAGTGTGCTTCCCTAAAAGAGTTTTACCTTGAGTACCTCGTTGAGAACGATAGAAGAGGAAGCGAGCACGACTTTGTGTCCGTAGAACTGTTCCCCGTCTTCAGTGACGATGGTGACATCAGAAAAGAGTTGTTGTTTCTTGAGAGATTTAACTCCCTCCTGAATACTCGAGACCCAGTCGTTCCACCTCAGCGTGTACACTTCCTTATCAACACTGTCACTAATCTTTGTCGGCGGCGACATGATGTTAATTAACGCTCTCTAGTAATTAAGCACTCTGTCTCTGTACACTTGCTTCTGATGACGCCATCACACAATAATCAATACACCTCCAAGAACCGCACCACCAGCAGCAACCCTCTTACTCAGTTCCCATGGAAACCGTTTTATATATTGATCGGGCGAGTACACGGAGGAGCAACAGTTGAATCATGTCTTCTTCCCAAGTAAGCTATTTTTAGAACAACCAGGGTTTCACACACGCACACCACAGTTTTGCTGCGGCTGCTGCAGCGTTGTCAACAGCGATGCACAGCTCAGGTCACAACAACAACCGAGGGTACCACCTCCAGCAGCAGCACCTACAGCGGAAGGTACCCGTTCTCCCTGTGTGTGTGTGTGGAACCGTAGTTGTAGGAACCGACCCGAATATAGTGTGTGTTCTGCAGTGTTTGTGGTGGTGGTTCTTGTGGGAGGTGATGATAATAATAATAATATGATGTCTGGTGGTGGTTTGTTGGTCCAGGGGAGCGCCGACTCGACCTACTCGCAGCCCTCCTCTGACCTCTCCCTCGACGAGGAACGCGAGGTCCTCCGCAGGGAAACCGAACGACAGGCCATCAATCAACTCGAAAAAGCTAAGGTCAACTCTTTCTCACTGCTCCCATGGCAACAACACAATTAACTATGTGTATTGTTATCCGTAGAGCAAACCGGTTGCCTTTTCAGTGCGAACGAACGTGTCGTACGATGGGACGATTGACGACGACTCACCCGTCCACGGATCCGCCATCTCATTCTCCATCAGGGACTTTCTTCACATCAAGGTATGCACTCTTTATCCCCATGGAAACGACGAGTTAAATGTGTGTTTGTGTGTTTAGGAAAAGTACGACAACAATTGGTGGATAGGTCGTTTGGTGCACGAGGAGAGCGCGGAGGTTGGGTTCATCCCGTCCCCCGTCAAGCTCGAGAACCTACGACTCCTCCAGAGCCAGGCCACACGAAACTCTAAGCTTTACCACACAGCAGCTGCACAACAGACAAACAAAACCAACTCTTCAAACAACCTAGGTAACTCAAAACTTTTTCATCATGACAAAATAACGTGTGTATCAATTAATTTAAAAAAACCGTGTTTAGACCACTTTGGGTTAGCTGGGTTGACGACGACGACGGGGGGAGAGACAACAGGTGATGACAGTGACAGTGTGAGTAAGCTGCGCCTTAAGGGCAATGCCCCTTCGGGGGGTGCGAACGGGAAGAAGGCCTTTTTCAAGAAGCAGGAGAGTATTCCCCCCTACGACGTCGTGCCTTCCATGCGCCCCGTCGTCCTCGTTGGACCCTCACTCAAAGGCTACGAGGTCACTGACATGATGCAAAAGGCCATCTTCGACTTTCTCAAACACAAGTTCGAGGGCAGGTAATATAATAACCATGACAACTCAGCAAGTGTTATTGCTAAAGTATAAAACTGTTGCAGGATAATAATAACGCGTGTGACGGCGGACATATCGTTGGCGAAGCGTAGTTTGTTGAACAACCCGTCCAAGCCTCGAACAACGTTGATGATGATGTCTGAGCGGACGCTGTCAGGTGGTGGTGGTGGTCGTGGCAACCTCGCCGAGGTCCAGGCTGAAATCGAACGCATATTCGAACTCGCACGCACACTACAACTCGTCGTACTCGACTGCGATACCATCAACCACCCAAGCCAACTCGCTAAAACCTCACTCGCACCCATCATCGTTTACCTCAAAATCTCTTCTCCAAAGGTATACTGTGTTACCATAGCAACCACCACCAAGAAAAGGTTACAAAACTGTGTGTTGTTTTAGGTCCTCCAGCGGTTGATAAAGTCGCGTGGTAAGTCTCAGGCGCGCTACCTCTCTGTGCAAATGGTCGCGGCTGAGAAGCTCGCGCAGTGTCCCCCTGAAATGTTTGACGTCATCCTGGATGAGAACCAACTGGAGGAGGCGTGTGAGCACCTCGCAGAGTTCCTCGAGATTTACTGGACCGCCACTCATCCCCAACAGCAGCAGCAGCAGCAACAACAGCAAAACAATACAAACACTCTTAACAATATCCTCATACCCCCCATCAACAACATACTACTACCACGACAACAACCAAACAACAACATCGACAACAGACAACTTCATTTCGGTATATGCACCTACTCTCATCATAAGCTGTTGTTAACATCGTTACACACTCATATTTCTATTTTCAGTGCAACATCACCAACAACAACAACAGTACCAGCAGCAACAGTACCCCCCACCACAGCAACAACAGCAGCAGCAGCAGAGGATGATGCCCCTGCAGCAGCAACAGCAGCAGCAGCAACAGCAGCAACAGCAAAGGGGAGTGTACATGCAACAACAGCAACAGCAGCCTGTTAACAACCACATGCACCACGTGCACCACCTGCACCACCCTCAACAAGAGGACTACCCCCCGGAGGAAGTGGAGTACTTGGAGGGTACCTTTGACCAATTAACTCAGCACCAGCAGCAGCAGCAGCAGCAGCCACACAATTCTTCTCACCCTTCCTCGCAGCACTGGATAAGACAGGACAACCGTTTTTAAGCTCAAATATTAATTATCGTTATATATACGCCCTTTTGTTTAAATCGTGCCTCATTAAACACAACTTATGAACAAAAACCACATGACTTCTACCACCGCCAATAACAACTGTTTGTTCCCATGGAAATACTTTCACTACATGTCACCATGGGAACAAACACTTTATTTACAATTTTACTCGCACTCATTATCGGTGGGGTCAGTCCAAGGCCACCGTTAGGGCCCCTCCTCAAGGGACTCGACCTTCAAGGGCTCCTACAAGGACGCTACTACGCTAAATCATTCAACGCTTCATTTCACGATGGTAACCAATTTGTCCCTTAAACTTCATTTAATTTTTATTAATAATAAATAAATTCAAGGGTCAACGCTCCAGTGGCTGACCCCGGAAGGAGACCTCGTCCACCTCGACCTCAACTCTAAGTCTAAGAAAACTCTACTCAAAGCCCAAGACTTTATCCACGCAATCGTAAGCTCACTCAAAAGTCACCATGACAACCAAAATGTATATTAATTCTGTGTGTAGGGCACCCGACCGTTCCTTGCGAAAGTGTCGCCGTCTTCCTCCCACGTCCTGGTGGGGTACAACCCTCAGCGAGTCTTCCGCCACTCCCTCGTCGCTGACTACGCACTCGTGGACCTCACAACAAAGACGTTCAAGACATTCGTCGACGACTTCAGTGACCAAGACCAACATCACATGATGATCCAGCTGGTCAAGTGGGAACCAACTAATGATGACAATGTAGCCTTCGCGTTTGTCCGGAACAATGACGTTTACTACTACTCGAACGGGGAAACAACGCAGGTGACTCACACGGGAAGCCAAACCGTCTTCAACGGAGTCACCGACTGGGTCTATGAAGGTACACTCATTTTTATTACGTCAGGAAACATTCATATGCCTCATCAGAGATTATAATTCCCTTGATGCCTCACCTAAGGTTTTTTTTTATTATTTATTGTAGAGGAAATGTTTTCGTCGAACGAGGGGCTGTGGTTCAGTGGGGGGGACGGTCGCTTCCTCACCTACGCGACCTTCAACGACTCACTCGTCGACCTCGTCCACTACCCAATGTACGGGGAGCCTGGAACTAACTCACTACAGTACCCAATCATCGAGTCACTACCATACCCAAAGGTGTGTGCACCCTGAACACATACATTATAATTGCACTCTTAACATGTATTTATTTTAGGCCGGCAGCTCGAACCCGACGGCAGTCCTCCACGTCTTTGACACACAAAAGAAATCGTCAACCCCGCTCAACATACAAAAGTAGACACACACACACTAAATACTCTTTGCAATTTAACTAAAAACCCGTTTCCATAGCGACTACATTTCGTGGGTCTCGTACTTGGACTCGTCGTCACTAATAGTAACGACCCTCAACCGAGACCAAAACCAGTCAACCACCTTCAAATGTGACCACACCAACTGCCAAATGGTAACTTTTAGAGTGTTGCAAAAATTCATGCAAAAAAACTACAGCGTCGTGTGTACTGCAGCTGCTCTCGCTGGAGGAGTCGTCAGGGTGGCTGGACGCGTCCCCCATCTTCGCCGTCCCCAATGACAGTTCAAACTCCTACGTCACGTTAAAGTCGTCGTTTGACGTGGACGGCAAGTACCGCCACGCCATCCTCTTCAACGGCGACAGCCTCGTCCGTCACCTCACACTCGGACAGTTCACCATCGACAAAATCGTCGCACTCACCAACACCACACTGCAAGTCTCAATTTACTAAACATACACACAGGGTCTAATAAATTCCATACACACCCGCAGTTACTTCACGAGTGGCCTGGTTGTTGGAAGGAAACTCGTCGACCCCGGACAGTCACACCTCTACTCCATCAACATTGACGATGACACCAAAAACGACGTGATGACCTGCCTTACGTGCGACTCCCCGCGATGCGAGTACAACGAAATAGTTGCTCACCCCGACCAACCAGAGTTCTACGTGAGGACCTGCTTCAACTCTGACCTACAAAATGTACCAACCATAGACGTCTCAAGATTCACCACCAATAATATACAAGTTCGTATATATACTCTCCCCATGGAAACTGTTGAACCCAACCGTACTTGAAACCGTCTTGATTGTAGAAACCCCATGTTGTCCTGGAGACGAACGCAGTCCTCGCAAAAACGCTATCAACCTTGGCAGTCCCCTCGCAGCTCCGCCTCACGATGCCCATCAAAGGAACCCCCTTCAATGCCTCAATCATTCTCTGGTTGCCCCCAGAAATCGACACTTCTAAAAAGTACCCCATCCTCATCGACGTGTAAGTCAAACACACCTCTTCAAATTCCCCCAATAAAAATACAACTGTAACTATAGGTACGGCGGTCCTGGGACGCAAAAGGTCAACGCCCGCTCCCAAATCGAGTGGGGTCAAACCCTCGTGTCCTCCTTCAACATAATTTACGCTTCGGTTGACGGCCGGGGCTCTGGGCGCGTCTCTGACTCGCTCCTCTTTTCAATCTACCGCTCCCTGGGCACCCACGAGGTCGACGACCAAATTTCTGCAGCCTCCTTCATCCTCAAGACGGTCCCATACGTCGACAAGGACCGCGTGGCCATCTGGGGATGGAGCTACGGCGGCTACGTCACATCCATGGTCCTCGGAAGAGACACCAACAACATCTTCAAGTGCGGAATTGCCGTCGCACCCGTCACCAACTGGGCTTTTTACGGTAACGTTACCAACCACTATACACTACTTAATGATGCTCCCTTAGCAACCATACATAGATTATTATTATGGCAACCATATAAATATATAATCTGTGTAGACACGATATACACGGAGAGGTACATGGGTCTCCCTGGTGACAATATTTTATCGTACAACAAGAGTGACGCGAGTAACTATGTTAAGAACTTTCGGTCGAAAAAGTTCCTCCTCGTCCATGGCAACGCTGACGACAACGTTCACTACCAACAGTCAATGATACTCGCACGCGCACTCGAAAAAAATGACATCTTATTCAGATTAATGGTAACCACTCATCAGTAATTGTTGTTGTTGGCGTGGTTCCAATTAGTTTTGTTTGTTTAGAGCTACCCGGACGAGGCCCACGGGTTGGGGGGCGTGAGGCCGCACCTCTACCACACAATACAAGACTTTCTACTCAACTCGTGCTTCAATCGATAATTTTACCGTTGCCATGCGCTACTCTGTACACTCTCAAAACACACAATAAATAGCTGTTTTTAACTTTTTAACTTTTTCCTCATGACCAACAATAGCAGCAACAATACTACTGCCGTCGGAATACACTACGACATCCCCATCCTCAACAACTACCTCCAGGTAAATTTTAACGCGTCAAATAAAAATCATCCCCATGACAACCAAGAATATTGTTAAGGTGACGATCCTGGTGGTCCTCCTGGTGTTCGGCGTGGTCCTGAACCTGAGCGTCATAGCGAACATCTCCCGGGACAGCCTCAAACTCAGAATGATCCACTTTATCCTCATCAGGCACGTCTGCATCACCGACTGCCTCGGCGCAGCACTCGTACTTCCCGTACCCCTCACCGCCATCGCCATGGTAACCAAGCACTACTACCATATCACCATGGCAACAATAAATAACTCTCTCTGTTGCTAGGGCACCTGGACCTCCCCTCCGTGGACGTGCACCCTAGTATCTACGACGACGGCCTCGATTTGGACGATGCACCTAATTTCAGTAGCGCTTTACAGGTGTGACCGTGTCCTAGCGGTGTGGCTCCCCACTGGGAGGTACCCCGTCCTCTCGGTCCCGGTCCTCAACTCGATCCTCGTTCTCACGTGGTCCCTCGCCATCTCGGGATCGTACCTCGCCACCTACACTTTTGGACACGTCTTCCAACCCGCACTCGCACTTTGCATCCCTAACGTACCACTCGCATTCTTCATCATCGTATTCTCCGCTTACTGCACCGGACTCATCGCCGTCACAACCACCTTCATCGTCGTATCACTCACAAGGATACACAACAAACGCAAACTCAAAAAGGATCATCGGTACAAACACATCGCCAATTTTTCACGTGACACTACTAAAAATTACATATTTCCCAGGTCATCTACTAACACAAACAACGGATGCTCAACAACGACGACGACGACGACGACGACGGTTGTTGTGCTCCCCGTCCCCTCGTCATCCTCATCACTCCTCCAGCTCCCCCACAACAGCATCAGCAACAACCGTGGACGCCTCGTTGCCCCTGACGCAGCTGCTGCCTCCTCCACGACGACCACAACGTCCTCCTCGACGTGGTCCCTTGAAGCCGTCAACAAGTCCTCATCACAAGTGCCTTCATCTTCTTCTTCGAGTCCGATTCCAGTTCGAGTCTCTAGCTCCAGGTCCCGCCGTCTGTTCCTGAGCTACGTGGTAACGGTGGGTCACCTTTTGCTGTACCTCCCTGCGATGTTCCTCGTGGGTCTCCGGGGGGGTCGTCTCCCCCCGGGGGTTGCGCTCCTCTGCGGCGTTGTCGTCTACTCTGAGTTTATCGTCCAACCCATCGCGCTCCTCCTGGTCTCCCCAAAGATAAGAAAGGAAGTCGGGAGCGCTTTTTACAAACACGCACTTCTCATCAGTAGGAGATAGTTTATTATATATCAAAAGCGAATAAAATGGCACAACACACACACACAATCATTTGTTACGGATAAACTGCCAACGAAGCGAAGAGCCACCCCCAGCAGGGGGGGTTGCCGCTGTAGCTGCAGCTGATGTCGTCGTCGATGACCTCTGCTTGGTTTCCTTGTCGACCTGGGCGCGCATTTCCTTGATTTTCTTCTTGAGCTTCAGCTTGTCGTCCCCGCCCACCCCAAACGACTTGAGCTCCTTCGAGTCCATCCGCAGCAAACGCTCACCAGTCACACCATTATCCATAAACGGAGGAATCAGGTGCTCCAAATTCATAAACAACAAGTACTCGCACACCTAACACAAATTGTCACAGTCACAGTAGTGCAAAAATTGTTCCCATGGAAACTGAATAGTTTGCAAAAAATCACCTGCTCATTGGACCACCCGGCGGGGCTGACGTTCATCCACTTGACTACGGGAGGAACAATAGCAGCCGTCGGCTTCTTTGCTGGAAGCGCTGGAGGAGGAACAGGAGCAGCTTGTTCGTTGTTGTCATCGAAAAAGTAGTCAGACTCGCTAAGAATGATCCTCAGCTGCTCACTCAGCGACCTTTGTTGCTGCTGCTGCTTCTCGGGTCTCCTCTGAGGCGAACAATCGATCCTCTTGGGCGACTCGAGGAAAACTGGCTCCTCATGGAAATTGTTCTGCTGTGGAGGATTGTAAAAGCTGCTACTCGTTGTCATGACAACGTCATTAATATTGTACTGGTTGTTTGTCGACGAGTCACTCGATCGCTTCACCGGCGACGTCACTTCCACAAACGAGTCAAACAAACGACCCGTCTCCGGCGATGGTAACATTTGCTAAACACAACAAACACCGTTATCACTCAACAGTTCAATGACCTACAAAAACTGAACTGACCTTTGCTGAAGAACTCGTTGCCGCTGCCGTTGCTGCCGCTGCTGTCCCATTCCTGCTGACGCCCCCTGCTGGTTGTTGTTGATGGACCTTGTTCCTCCTGAGCTCGGCTTTGGCCCTGGAGGCAGAGTTGTCAAGAATGGCATTGTTCCTTGGAACGGATTGATCAAACTCGTGCTTAACATCTGTAATACTGCTCATCTCCCCAACTTTCCCCTCGATCCCCTTGACGACCCCCCTCAGCTTATCAAACTCATCCTTCAAACTCCTCACGTCCCCCTCAAGAGCCCCCAACCTCCCCTTGACAACCTCCAACTCCTCCCTAGTAACCCGCTGCTCGTCCCGGTTGCTCTCGGCCAACGCCAGCGCCCCGCTCCCAATATCCTCAACCTCCTTCAGCACAACACGAAGCTCGTCCGACCCAGACAGAAACTCGGACAGCTTCAACGACAACGACTCGTACTTTTCAAGGAGACCATCCTGCTGCTGCTGCTGGTGAGGGGGAGGTGGTGGGGGTGGTGAGAT
>JAQIWV010000008.1:0-40071 GCA_034696705.1 Isotomurus plumosus
TGACCCCTCCCCACCCCCAGAGGTCCCCCACGTACACACTAATAAACCGCATCCCCAGAGCAACGTTCTCCAGGAGGTCGTCCCACAGCACGTCCCTCCCCCGAACCCCAACCACCCCCCACCAACCATCACCACCACCACCATCATCGTCTCCATAGTAACGACCCTTGTGCCGCAGCGACTCAACCTGGTTGTACGTCAGCGTCACAGGCGATGAGGAATCTTGAAACCCCTTCTCCGGGAGGCTCCATGACTGCTGTGGAGGAGGAACGACAAAGAGACCGGACAAGCCGCAGGGGAGGTCAGCACAGGTCTGAGGAATCGTGGAACATGACCCTGAGGAACTTCTCCAGCGGTACAGCACCGGGGACCACTGCCGCAGCGACTCGCTAGACAAGTTGTCTTCCAACGAGGGGTACACCGAAAACAAACCCACCCTCTACAACAACAACAATCGTTTCCATGACAACCACAATCCATGACAACAACCGTCTGAGACTCTTACCTCAGGTTCACACCTCATAATATCTCTCCGGGACTACAGCTGTGATCTGTTCCTCTGCAGCACCAACACCAACAGTGGTGGTGGTGATGGTACCTCTTCTTCTTCTCCAGAAGCGAGTCTCTTGTTGCCCCAGGAAACTCTAATAGTACCCGAATAATATGCGCATCCTCGGATCGATAATTTCTCGGTCCCCTCCGATGACTCACAGCACTTGTACTAATAACGCCGACACAACAACCATGCCTCCTCCAACGTCAACTTCTTCGAACCCGCTGTCCCTTTTGGGCGCGCTGACGTGCACGTTGGCGCTGACAGCTCTCTTCTCCTCAATATTGACGCACGACTGGCTGACGCTGCAGGAGCCGACGGTGGACCCCACGGAGCTGGAAAAGGGGTCCCCATACGACCCCAAGCCGAAACCGCACCTCCTCAAGGCAAAGTTCGGGCTCCTCAAGGTCTGCGTTTCCAACAGCAACAACCTCCATCAGCAACAGTGCCACAACCTCTTCTCAGACATGAAAAAACTTACCCCCAACTCACAACTACCCTCCTCACTCATCACTAACATTGCCAACAAAATCAGGTAACCATGGCAACTAAAACAAGCATCTCCATGGAAACTAACATATATATTTTTAGGTTCACGCTCCCGTTCATGTTCCTCTCGATTCTGTTCACCTCTGCGGCGTTCCTCTCACTCACCCTCGGTCACTTTTGCAAGCACAACAAGAAAATCATCGAGGCCGCACTACTCATACTCGCAGGTTCATTGACCCCCATCAACTTATGTCATTGACCTGTAATAATTTTTTTAAACATGCTCATTAGGTCTCTGCTCAGCGACTGCGCTCTTGACGTTCGTCTCCCAGATTGGCTCAGAATTCGACGAGGCGAATATGACCTTGACAACGTCATCATCAACCAAGCTGTCGTCGTCAACGACAACGACGACGTTCTACAGGTACAAGTACGGGTACTCGTTCTACCTGTTCCTCCTGTCCTTCTCCCTGTCTGAACTCGCGGCCCTCCTCGACATGGCAGCATACTTTAGAAGACAAACCAAAAACCCACTACATCTCCATGACAACGACTCTTCTTACTTTGTCTCTTACTCAAATCCATCCACACAGCAACAATGTACGACCCCAACAACGAACAATGACCTAACAACAAACAACAGCAACCCTGCGGACATCATGATGACTGGAGGAAACAGTAACAAACTCTTGCAGGTCTCAACGCTCCCCCCGCACTCGTACATAACCTTCGTCGAGGACGTTGTCGCCATTTCGTGCGAGAAAAACATCCACCCCCACTACGCAACCACAACAAGGGAAACTACCAACAAAAAAATTACCATCAACAACGACAACGTCATGCACTCTTTCGCTACTCTCAGAAAACACAACCACCAACACTAAATGTACTCTGTATCCTTTTATACATACTTTTTCTAATAAAAACTCTCTGTGCCAAAACAGTCTATTTTTAACACTCAGCTATGCACAACCTCATCAGGGGATCCCACATGGGACAAACCCCACCCACCAACACTAACAACCCCGACAAACCTAAACCACACCCATCTGCAAGAACTAACAGCAAGCAGGACAGCAGCAGGAGTAACAATAAGAAACAGCATGGCCCGTCGCAGGAGCAGATCGCGCGCGCCAAGGAACGACGCGAGGCCGCACTAAAACAGGTCAGACATGAAAAACGGATCATGCTACTCGCCGCTACAACCGCACTCGCTGCCGCACCCATTTGGATCATCGCCATCGCTACCACACACTGGTACAACAATTGTTTTAACTCACCCCGTATGCTTTCAGACTAATTCAAATCATGTGTAGGTACTCTGTCGAAAATGACGACGACACTACAACGTCAAATGAGACGACGTCACTTGTGTCCTCAACCTCCGGCCTCTTCCGCTCATGCAGAACAACAAGTAACAATACAAAAAACTCAAATGTCTCAAATTCTCCAACTCTGTTGCACATTCCAGAAGAATCGTCTTCGTGCGGCTACCTCGCGTTGTTCCCCGGGAGGGACGACCTCGCACTCGACCCCACCATCGACCAACACGTCGTCGGTCAGTCACCCCAACAACCTTACCATATAATGACCCCAACTTGACCTCTGTTTGTCCGTCAGACTACGTGAGAACGTCGCTGCTGTTTGCGTTCGTCTCCCTGCTGGTGATGGTCATGGCCCTCCTCGCCGCATTCTACACCTTCAAAAACTCACGATACATGTACAAACGACTCGCCGCTGGACTTTTCTTCATCGCCGGTAAACATGACCTTCATGACCCTAATATGACCCTGATATGACCTTTTTTTTTGTGTCCACAGCCGGCTGCGTGTTGGTGGTGGTAGAGGTAGTGGTGACGCTTGTGCGGTACAGTTCGTCGAACGTCCCGTGGAGCCACCCCCCCTCGTCATCGTACTCGTACGGTTTCTCCTTCTACCTCGGCTGGCTCGTTTTCGCGACGTACCTCGGCAACGGCGCCCTCTTCCTCGTCCTCTCCAGGAAACACAAACACACCGAAGACAACAACGACGACAACACACAAATATTCTCACGTTAACAATCAATCAAACTTCACCTACAACTCTCCTGGAGACTTAATTGTGCTTTCAATAAACTTTATTAAACTCACACACACCGAGGTTCATTGCCCTCAAATTACTCCTCCACCCCCTCACCCCCCCACAGACAACAACCACCCAGTACACGAGCGCAACAAAGATTAGGAGGTGCCACAGCTGGTGCGATGACCCCACAAAGTTCAACCACCTTCTACTACTACTGTTGCTGCTCGAGGAACAGCAGACCACAACCCGCTCCGGGAACTTTGAGACGTAAAACACAAATGCAACGACACTAATCCCGTACATCCCCAGGATACGGGGGACCAGGAACTCCGTGTACCCGTTCGACAACCCGTGCAGAGACACAAAGTGAAGAATTGGAACCACCCCGTATGCCGCCCAACCCGTAAACAAAACAAGGCGCCACCGGAACAGGTCAGACGGACTACTGCTGCAAGAGGAAGAAGAAGAGCTGAGGAGGACGGACCGACCGCAGTGGACCAGCGGAGGAACGATCTGGACCACCACCGTCAACCCAAAGATCAGCACCACCGACAACATGTAGAACAACAACCAGCCCTAAACACACAAACGGAAAACAATTATAGGCGAATTTCGACGGAACTGAGAGGGGCGAAAAATAAGTGAAAATCAGAGTCGAAAAAACCTTGGCAACCCTTTTTTTTCATACCACGCAAAAACTGATTTTCACACAACCGTTTTCTCACCAATTTTGAACTAGTTCGTCGACATAACTTGTCGAAACTTTGACCGACAAACTCCCCCCCAAAGAACCCCTTTTCAAGGTCATAGTCACCCCCAACTCACCTGACTGCACTCGAATGCGAAAAGTATCCCTGAGACGTATATGGCGAATAGGGCGAGAGAGACGCCAAAGAGGTCGACGGTGAGCCACCCGCGGTAGGCCCCCTCGCTCATGCAGCAGAACGTGTGGTACAAACTCGACAGCAACATGCACAACTGAAACACACAAGAATACTCTTCAGACAACAACTACGACAACGCTGCTGCTGCTGCATGCTCACCTGAAAGCAGGTCAGGACGAGGAAGGTCGCCACGAGTTCAAAGACCCAGTCCTCTTCTTCTCGCTGCGGCTGCTGAAACACAGCGACCCCCACAAAGAAAAAGAACCCCACGAGGTGACTCCAGATATTCACGCTCTCGTTCGTCCACCACACAATGCTGCACACAACACAACAACAATGAGAGTTTCACGTTACCCCGCACATTCGCGAATGATATTACCTCTTGAGACACCCCTTGGCGTCGAGGGCCCCACGGTACCCCCCCGTGATGTACGGGTTGAACCGCAGGTACTCCGGAGCCTCCCCCAACGCAAGCAGCACCACATCTTCTTCTTGACCCTTGACCTTGTCTTTGCTGTCGTCGTCGTCGCAGCACCTCCTCAGAGTGCCAGTGTCGTCGTCAAACCCTCGAGTCCCTCCTCCCATGACGAAGCCTTGTGAGCAACTACATTACCAACCTTCACCTTCTTGTGAGGACACAAGTTGCAGAGTTGCCTAACAACAAATGATGATTGCCCAACTGATGCTGACCTACTTTTTAACTCTTAAATAATGAATGGAATCGATTCTCCCATTGATTTATTTAATCACAAGTGGGCCAGGATTTCTACTCCCCCCGAACAAAAACATTCTTCCTCCCCACTCCGAACTGACGACGACGACGACGACGACGCTGCTGCTGCTGCTACAGCCGAACGGTAGCAACTCGTACACACCAACGTCCCCCCCGAAGAACCACTTATTCCTCCTCCTCCATTGTTGCTGCTGCTGTTGACTGTGACTATCACTGAAGACGCGTCCCTGCACGACACCTGCGACGCATCACGCGTCTGCACAATCGTCACAACGTTACCGTCCTTCACAACCTCACCAACGCTGCAGTCTACCTCACCCAAAGACGACGAGTGAAGAACCGTCACCACCGTCGTCGTCTGCTGCGAATGCGGAGGCTGCTGAGAGGACACTGACGACGATGACGGAGGAGGAGGCGGGGGGGTCAATGAACTTGACCCTCTTGAGTGCGCACTACTCGGCTCTTCAGCTGCTGCTGCTGCTGTCGTCACTGGATCCACTGTTGAAGAAGGAGACGCTGCAGCGCAGACCTCTTCATTGTCGTTGACGTTGTTGATGCTCGACCGCGACCTGTAAGACGGCGGCCTGCTCACCTCCCCCATCATCATCACTTGCTGCTGCTGGTGGTGGTGGTGGTGGTGCGCTGCAGCCGCGTGGTGGTGGTGAGCCGCATGGTGCGCTGCGGCGTGATGCAGGTGCTGCTGCATAAAGTACGCCATGTGCGGTGGGGGCATCATCGCTGCAGCTGCTGCTGCAGGAGGAGGAGGACCCATGATGAGCCTCCTCCCCCCGCCGGAGGATGTGGGAAGGTAGTAAGGCGGTGGGGGCAGCGGCGGGTAGAAGTTCGGAAGCAGCGTCGGGTTCGAACGCTCGTACAGCAGCAGCCGCAGTCGGTACTCTTGCATCGACGCTGCGTACGACGGCGGGGGCTCTCGAGCAGGAACCGATGACGACGCTGATACTCCAGGAGACAAAAGCGTCGACGAAGACGGAGGAACATCCAGAACTGACCCTGGACTCGTCCCTGGAAACACTACAACAACAAGAACAATGAAAAACCAATTCCTCAGGAGCGGACAAGTCTTTGACTAACCAGAGTAGCTGTTGGAGTTGTTGCCCCTCCCCCCACCGTAAAGTCTGCTTGCTATCCCCCCACCACTCCTCATCATCATCATCCTCCTCTGCTGCTGCTGCTGTTGCTGATGGACGAGATGACCCCCAAACAACACCGCGCAGCAACCTGAAGAGGAAGATTCCTCCAGGTCATCTTCTGAAGACGGCGAGGTCAGCTTCCAGGCTATCGCCGAGACCGTCAGCAGAATCACTCCCACTCCTAATCAACAACAATTATTAGTATGACCTGTCTCCAGTGACTGTGCCATAAAAAGCAATTACCGATCATGAGCAGGGACAGCGTCACCGAAGAAGAAGAACTCGTCTGCTGGTCACTATTTCTTGCTGAGCTCGCCCCGACGACCGTCCCGGAGACGGTGCAGCAGATCCCAATCACAAAGATGAGCACAATGAACCACCTGATGGACGCTGACGTCGTCGTCGCACTGTTCTCCACCGCGCAGCACAGAGGACGACGCACAACAACGCAGCACCACGAAGACGGAGGCTGCTGCTGCTGAGATCGCCCATTGTCACCAACGTTGCTCGTGTACGACGGCGCTCGCGGCGGCTGCCTCACGACAACAACGGGAGGACTCGTTGACGTCGGAGGAATCAGGGGGAGTGGTCGTCGCGCACGGCGATTCTGCTGCTGCTGGTGATGACCCACTTGGTCGTCATCGTCGTTGTTTGGCACAGGACTATTAACACTAGTTGCATTCACGTTTACAATTGCATTGAACGGCTTCGAGGAACTACTGCAGTGCACGGAAGATGACGACGTCGTTGCTGCTGCGGCTGCTTCAACGGCAGCGACGTCAACGTCTTCGGAGGAGACCTCCATCGAAAGTTGTGTCAAAAGTGGGCCATCATACCACCAAACACACAAAATCCACTTTCGCCCACAGCCATCTCACCCCTCATCTCCTCTCAGGGATCAACAACAAGAACAACCCCTACAGAATTAACTCACCCTCAAAACAAAGACATTTTTCGTCTCAACATCCCCCAACAACGTCCCTTTATGACACTTCCAAGGTTCCAAGACAACTCGACTCTCTGGACACCCTGAGGACCACACATATGACATCAAAAGATCTTCCTCAAAAGTCACTGACCCCATAGTGACACACACACACGTCATCAATCATTAAAAGACAGCTCTCTCTCTTGATGACTCTCCTCCAGCAAATTATGACATCCGCTGCTGGAAAAAAGAGTTGACAATGACCCTATATACTGCTGTTGTATTGTCTCCCCTGCTGGAGTCGCTGACCTCGAAGAATAGACTCGATTTCCTCTCTGTCCCTCTTTGATCAAAGAATGACTACGACCCGAGACAATCAAACCCACCCGATGCGACTATCATCTCACTTCCGCCCACACCAACACACAACAGGTACTCTCACTCTCCCTCTCAGCATCAGACTACCTGTTGCACCACCACTACCATGGACTCCTTCAGCTGATGACTCCTGACCTCGACTGCAGTTCGAAATGTGGCTCCGCTGGAGGAGAAAGCACCTCCTCCTCCTCACCCTCCTCACCCTCACCTTCTCCCTCACCCTCTTCCTCCTCACCTCATCCCCCCAGTCCCCACAAGAGGTCATCAGCCCCCGAAGAAGCTTCTCCCCCCGCGACATCCACGTCGTCGTCGGCTTCTACCAGGGCAACAACCTCCCGTGGATCAACTCGGACAACTTCACCGACGGTAACACAAATAAATAACATATAAAATAACCTACCTTGTTGAACACAACTATTTAACCGTCTCTCTAATAATCTCAGACCTGTTGAACTCGAATGGGTTTTCGCCTGACCCGGCTGAGGGCCGCGACGGTTCCCCCGTCCTCCTCCCCTCCTTCGAGTCCCCAAAGTCCTCCAAGCTCTTCCAAATCAACCGCTTCAACCTCCTCGCCTCCGACCGCATCCCCCTCAACAGATCCCTCCCAGACGTACGACGCAGAGAGTGCGCATCAAAGACGTACCCAACGGCTCTCCCAACAACATCCGTCGTCATCGTCTTCCACAACGAAGCGTGGTCCACCCTCCTCAGAACCGTCCACTCCGTCATCAACCGCAGCCCCACACACGCCCTCAAGCAAATCATCCTTGTCGATGACGCCTCACAGAGAAGTAAGCACCAAAACTTAACTTATCACTCCAATTATTAACGTGTCTCCTGTGCACAGCCTTCCTCGGACCCCCACTGGACGCCCACGTCTCCCTCCTCCCCACGCCCACCCGCGTCGTCCGGTCCAAAACCAGAATCGGGCTCATCAAGGCCCGACTCCTCGGAGCTAAACATGCTACCGCTGACACACTCACATTCCTAGACGCTCACTGCGAGGTCACCACAGGTCAGTCAACCCAATATATAGTATTCCTCACCTGACCCCTCACTTGACCCCATATTCTAACAATATTTAGGCTGGCTGGAGCCGCTGCTCGCTCGGATCCTCGAGTCCCCCACGTCGATAGTCTCCCCGGTCATCGACATCATAAACGACGAGACGTTCCAGTACATCCGCTCCTTCGAGCTCCACCAGGGCGGGTTCAACTGGGACCTCCACTTCCGGTGGTTCTCACTACCCCCAAACACAATCAAACAGCGACACAACGACCCCACACACCCGTTTAAGTACGTCCTTAAATGGTAGAATGCTCGACCCCACTGCGCTTCCAGCGCCGTGGGGCCTCCGCCTCCCACCACCCTTGTCAACGTCAGTCGAAGGCAACTGAATAATTAATTCTTTCAGAACGGCGGTGATGGCTGGGGGTCTGTTTTCCATGTCCCGTCCCTACTTTTACTCCCTCGGCGCCTACGACCCCCACATGGACATCTGGGGAGGCGAAAACCTCGAAATATCACTCAGGGTGAGCCAAATTATCAACTCCAGCTCTTTTAAACCTCAAATAATACGTCACCCCTCATAATATAGGCCTGGTCCTGCGGAGCAAAGCTGGAGATAGTCCCCTGCTCGCACGTTGGCCACCTCTTCCGTAAATCCTCCCCGTACACGTTCCCCTCGGGTGTGGGAGACACCCTCAACAGTAACCTCGCCCGCGTGGCCCTCGTTTGGATGGACGACTACGCCGACTTAATTTTCAAGCTCCACCCTGAGATAAGAAAACTGTCCCTGAACCAAACGAACCTCTCATCGCGCCACTCGCTCCGCCTCAAACTAAACTGCAAACCCTTTGCCCACTTCCTCTCTACCGTCTGGCCCTCACACTTTTTCCCCACACGAACAACTTTCTTCGGACGCGTCCGCTCCAGAAAATCAAACAAGTGCCTCCAATCCCCACACGTCTCAAACACAAAGCAACAACAGTTCGGACAACCCTACGGCATCGCAACCCTTTCAGACTGCATCCTCGAACCCTACGCACCCCAACTCTTCTCCCTCAGAGAAAAATTCCTCAAGACAAACGACAACGTCTGCCTCGACGCACCAGAGTTCAAGTCTGGAGAAACAACTCAAGTGAGGATCATGGCCTGCAATAATTTACCACGGCAAATGTGGGATTACAACAACAACACACTTCAACTCGTTCACACACTCTCCTCAAAGTGCCTCGACCTCCCTCACACAAACACTCTACCCGCACTCGCTCTCACCAACTGCCAAACACACTCACTATCACAGCAATTCTATCTACAACATCAAGACTGGTAACAATAAAAACTGTTCCAATAACTCCGAGTGTGTATACCTTTATTACAAAACTTAGTCTGCAACCCTTTTGTGCCTCCCCCAAGCGTGAAAACACTTTGTAAACTTTTTGCTCTCCCTCCCCTTCAAACTTGCAAAGAGTTTCCTGACCCGCTCCGGCTGCTTCACCCTCAAATGCTGAATGTAAACCTGAGCGGACTTGTACGCCAGCTTCACCTCCACCTCACTTGATTTCGACCCCATCCACAGAAACACCTGCTCACCGTTGTCCAGAATCATTATGTCGTCGTCTGCCAAGTCGTCCTGGCAAAAGTCACTGCACTTTTCGCTTATTATAAAGTAACCCTTCTCGTTCGAACACCGGAACAGCCGCGTAAAGTCCATAAACTCTGCTGACCTCTCGTACTCACGCTTACCACCCAGACCAACCCAAAAAAAGTTCTCAGGCTCACACCCCTCTCCTATCACCTGAACGCTGTACCGGGTCTGGAACAGTTACAAAACAATTACATAAACAATTAAACAATTAAAACAATTAAAACGCAATAAAACCCATCCCACCTGATCAAAGTGCTGTAGGGCGATTTCCTCGGCAATCCTCGCCTCCTCGGGTACCCTGAGACTCCCCCCGACCCAAACATAAACGATGCCCCCCCCGGTCTCCTTGTCGAACTTGACTTTGAGTAGGAAGCAAAAAGCCGAGTTGAGCTGCGTGGCATCCACAGGGGACATGATCTGAACGCACCTCGTGCACAGGGACGACCACCCATTGGACCTGACCTGATACAACTCCACCTCCTGCTCATCACTCCCCTTCATTTTCCTCGACCCGCCCCTGATGACCATCTTCCTTTTGAAGTGCGACAAAAACTTGAAGCTCTCCTGCTGCTGATGCGTCCTCACCACCTCCAACTTGTCCCCAAACAAACTCTCAAACTTTTTCTGAAGCGAAAACGTAAAGGTCAACCACCCCATGTTCCCCGCCTCCCGACCTTGCCAAAAATAAACCACACAACTAAAGTCCTCCTCAACAACTTCTTCTTCTTCTTCTTTCCCTTGTTGTTGCTGCTCAACTGGGATCCAGTAACGACACAAAAAGACGTAGCAGTCGTTCGAGTAAAACACCCCCAGCTCCCCCTCCGGCAGCCGCACAAACTTTCTCCCCTCCAGCACAAACGCCTCCATCGCCTCCAGGTCCTCGTTCCACTCCTCCATCAGCTGCTCCGCTTCCACTTCACTCACCGACGGCTGACGAGGCGCAAACAACGCAGACAAATCCGCCTTCGTCTCCTGCTTCTCTGCCCATTTGCACAAATCCGCACCCGTTCGCGCTACGCTCTCCGCCGTACGAGTAAAATCAACTGCTATCACGTCGTCCCACGAAGTAAACTTTGACTTGAACACTCCCGATTCGCTTCCCTCCTGGACGCGCGTGACCAGCGAGTACCCTACTGGGCGGTCTATCATACTGAACAGCTCCTGAGACAGCTTCAGCGATGCCGCGCGGACAAGGCGGGTTGACTTCTTACCTATCCTACAGTTCAAAAACAGGTTTTCACAGCAGGTGAGAGGTCAATGACTTTGAAAATAGTTGTCTCACCAGACAAAGACGTCCTGGAGGCAGTCGAGGATGTAGACGTTCTTTGTGGAGAGAAGTTGTGGCGTCAGCTTCCCGTGCGGCACCTCCACCTGCGGCAACTCAAGGTAACCCATCCCCAACGTCACCTGGTACAGCCGCGGCGTCAACACTTCAAACAAACCAACGTGCTCCTATGACAACACACACACACACTTTATTCTCATTTTCACTTTTCTCCGTTTTCACTTTTCCCATTTTCACTCTTCTCATTTTCACTAAATAATCCCCGTGAAACGATGCCACCACCACCACCTCCGGCCCCCTCCCCCCGGGGAAAAACAAAACCCCCCCTCACATCCACCACCTCCCCGGTCCCGTACAGGGACTTTGTGCTGGCCTCGGTCTCGAATCTCCGGTCCTCCCACGGCGCCGATTTCGAGTCGCGCTGCGTCTCCGAAACGCAAAAACTTCGGTCCCAGTACAACAAGAACAAGATGGCCACCCCGTCCCCCTCCAGGGAGACCCTCCTCCTCCTCCTCCCCCCAGCAGAAGAAAACGAAGAAGAACAAAAGGTCCTCGGGTGGCAGCAGGCAGACTCGTCAAATATCCAACAACACCCACAAACCAACCTCGCCATCATCCCCGCAATCCAAATCAAAAAGGGACCCCGGCAGGACCAGAACCACACCCATCACAACACAGGTAACCACACCCCCATTCACTTTAAACTACCATTAACCCCCGCTGTATTTCCAATTTCAGCCTTCTCGCACCACTTCCTCCCCAAGACAACAACCAGACGTCAGCTGACGACGACCCCCACCGGTTACTACATGCAGTCCTCCCCCGAGGAGCCCCCCAACAAGACCACCCCCCGGTGGAACAGCTCGACGCGCCCCCTGCCCCCTCCGCGCTACACCGAGTCCCTCGCCTCCTACGAAGCCCGCCTCACCACAAAGTACTCACTCTTATAAGCGATCCACCACCACCGTCGCCGTCGAGCGCCCTCCAAAAGTCGACCGTCTCATCGCCCTGACTCAAAACTACAATCTCCCCAACGTTCTTCCGCTCGTCCTTGTTTATCTTCTCCGCAAGCAGCCTAATAAACACAACAATTAACTCATTCCACCACTGTCATTAATTAACCCACCTTGCTTTCGGCCTCAGCGTCGACTTTGACTTGCCCCCGAACCAAACGAAAATCTTGAGCCCGTCGTCGAGAATAAAAACGAAGCGCGGGTCGAGCGAAGAGACCTCCACGCTCACCGCCTCCAGGTGGATCGACGACTGACCCTTCCCGTGCACCCTGTACAGCCTCGTCATGTACTCCTACAACAACAATTATTAACACAGACCCCGAACAATAGTATACACAGTATTCCAACTGACGACATCATCGACGGTGAAGAACCCTGACGCGGTCCTCCCTCCCTCAATGTAGCTGACGTCCTCGAACATCCCGAGGAACTCGTCCGACTCCTCCGCCTGCTCCTCCCGCACCGTCCGACACTGCGCCCCCAGGTAGTTCCTCAAGTTCACCGCGTGAATCGCCGCGCACGCTCGCTTGTCCAGCTGAACCACACACATCATCATCAAATATTCCTCAGCAGCAGGAGCTTTGTCTCCGTGTACCGTCGCTGATGACCCGATCCAGAAGAATATTCTCCAGTCGATGGCCCCGTTGGGGTCAAGAAATGTCTGGAGAACAATGTAGCAGTCGCCCTCGTAGAACTTTCCGTGCTGGGCCTCCTCCACTTGGTTGGGGAGAAAGTTTTCAATCTCCCACACGACCACCCCCGGAATCTGACCAACGTCCACGTCAAAAAACTCACTGTAGTCCAACGGCGGCTTCTCCAGCGCCTCGTCCCACCTCTTCGGCTTCACGCTCTCCAGCGGACCACCACCAACCACGCTACTTCTGCTGCTACTCTCCTCCTTGTCCTTTGCAACGTCCTTCATCCCCTTTAGAATCTTCGCCTGCGCCGCTGACTCACTCTCCGCCGCCTCCATCGCACGACGACGCAGCCGCAGCTTACGCGCTATCGGGTCCTTCACCGGGGCTGCAAACACTCTCTTAATTAACTCCTACTAATTAGCTAATCAGTCTGCTGCTGTTACCCTGCGGGGTCTGCGGGATGACGGCCCCCGCGAGCCTCAGCTGGTTCTGAAGACTAAAGTCAATGTTGTAGAACCTCACGTCCCTCCCACCACCACCTCCAACTCCCGCTGCCGCCGCTGCAACCGCCGCCTGCTGCTCGCTCGGCTTCGGGGGCATCACGAGGTCAGGGTTGTCCTTCAGGTCAAGAACCTCGAGGTCACTCAGGAGGTGAATCGCGTCAGGAAGAGTTATCAGCCGGTTCCCACTCAATATCAACCTCTTCAACGACCCGCACCTTCACCAAAAAAATGTCAATGACCTGCTGTGTGACCCCACATCTTCTGGTCCTACCTGCACAACCCCTCTGGGACCATTTCGAGTTTGTTCTCAGCAGCGGAAAAGACTTGAAGGAATGCGAGTTTCCCGATCCCGGATGGAATTCCCTCAAAGTCGAGTTGGTTTCCGTTGAGGATGAGTCTCCGGAGGTGGACGAGTTTGCAGAGCGACGCCGGGAGCGCCGTCAACTCGTTCCGCGCCAAATTCAGAACCTCCAGGCGGCTCCAAATGTCGATGCTCCCCGGCAGCTCCTTCAACTCGTTCTCACTCAAGTTCAGCCGACGAAGACTCGGAACGCTAAACAGACCCTCGGGAACCTTCGTCAACCCGTTCCTGCTCAGGTCAACGTCCTTCAACACAGACAGACCCTCCAGGTTCAAAGGCAGCCCCCCACTCAACGAACCACGACATGTCCCCCGCAAGTGCAACGTCTCCAGGCTCACCAAAGATGGAAGTTGCCTACACAATAACAGATATCAATAAGTCGACAAAAAACATTTATACAAGTCTTTTTCGACAAATATTCGACAAAAAGTCATTACCGAAATTGGAACATGGCGAGTGGGTTGTCGTTGAGGACGAGTGTCTGGAGGTGGACGAGCCTCCTCGTCTGCGGCGGCAGCGTCTCCAGCTTGTTCCCACTCAGGTCCAGAAACAAAAGGTCAGTCAGGTTCATCAACACGTTCCCCGCAACAGACTCGATCCTTCAACAGCAGCAACAATACAATCAGTTTACAAATAAAACTCTTCAGCTCAGTCAGCTTACTTGTTGTTGGAGAGGTTGAGTACGAGGATGCTCTTTGCGCGGTCAATGCCCTGCGGGAGCTCCTTGAGGTTGTTGCACGAGAGGTCGAGGCTGGTGAGGTCATCGAGCTCAAACAACTGCGGAGGAACCCCCGAGGACTTAATCTTGTTGTGGCGGAGGTTGATGCTCCGGAGGCACCCCAGCGACGGCAGCTCCCCGTGGATCTTGTCCAGTCCGTTGCGACGCAGGCTGATGTGCTCCAGTTTACAGAGACTCCCAACCTCAGGAGGAATCTCATCCAGGCAAGTCCGGTCCAACCGCAGCCACCGCAACGAACCCATCTCCTTCAACGAGGACGGGAAGCGACGAGACTATAACAAACAATTAGGTCAACTACATTTCAAAGAGAAAGAGGTCACCTCGGTACCTTGAAGTCGTTCTGCGTGAGGTCAATCCCCCGCACAAACGGAAGCACACCCGTCTTGGCCATCTTTAAATCACTCAGGAGGAATTATCTCCTCCTCAGTCGCCAAAAGTGTTTTTGTAAACAACCCAAAAATAGACACCGCCACAAATTGAGGCAACATGAGACACACTCGCTTTTTATTAGGTGAGTCGACATTTCTTGTGTCCAAGAGAAACAATTCGTCGAACTTCGCCAAAGTCAGTCTTTTTATTCATCACAACTCGACTACAACGTTCACAAGACTACACAAGAAATCTAGTACGGCCTGTGCTGCACCCTCTGCTGCTGACCCCCACTGCCCCTCTTGACCTGAACCTTGAGCCGCTTGTTCCCGACCTGGAACCCGTTCATCGCCTGAATCGCCAGGTGGGCAGAAATCGCGTTGTCGTACGACACGAACCCAAAGCATTTCGACAAGTTTGTCGCCTTGTCGATAAAAACTTTCGCCGACAGAATCGTCCCGAACGGGAGGAACGACGAAATTAGGTCGCCGTCGTTGAACTCCTGCGGAAGGTGGTAGATGAACAGGTTCGACCCCTCAGGACCCTCCACCTGCGACTAACCAAAACCATTACAATCTCTTCATTGTCACTCTCCAGCCATTCTCACCGGAAACCCAAATCCTCCAGCGCTCGAAGACTCCAGCGACCTCGATGCTCCTGCTGCTGCACTTCCAGTCTGCGACGGCGAACTTGCAGCAGCGGCGGCAGAGGCGGCGAGGCTCGCGAGGAACGTCAAAGTTGACACGTCCGAAGAGGAAGAAGAAGACTGGTGAACCACCTGCTGCTGCTGCTGCTGCTGCTGGAGCAACTGGAGGACCTGCTGCAGAAACAAAAATCTTCAAGACAACTCCTCCAGTGACCAAACATTTAATTCCTCAAAAGACTCACGGGGATGAACTGCTGGTGGGCGTAACTCGAGCTGCCACTGCCGCCACCCCCACTGGGCTGCTGCTTGGACTTGGCGTCGGCGATGCTGGCGAGGAGCGCGATGGCGTCCTTGGTGACCCTGTCCCTCTGCACGTCCGCAAACTTGACCACCAGCGGGGACGAGCAGCCCTGAATACAGCTACAACGTAAGTCTCTGAAAAAGGTCAATGACCTAAAACGGTGCTGCTGACCTCCATTGTTGTGGAGTGGTGCATGTGTTTGATGGCGGTGAGGGCAGCGGCCTTGGAGGAGAAGGTCACGAAGCCACACCCCCTGGAAGTGCTGCCGCTGCCGTCCCTCAGAATGGAACACTCCTCAATCAACCCGAACCGGCAGAACATCCCGCGGAGCTCCAGCTCACCAACCTTCTTGCTCAGCATACCCACAAACACCTTCCGCTCTATGTAACAAAGACATATATTCCTCAGGAGCTGCTGCACACAACAAGGTCATTGACCTCCAAGTCCTACCCGCCCTGTTCTCGTTGTCCGCCGGCTTCATCTGGATGGGGTGGTTCATCCCGGGGAGCGTCCGCAGATTGTGACACGCGTTCTGCGCGTCCAAAGACGAACGACGCGTGTAGTACGTCACGAAGCAGCAACCTAAAATTCATACCCTGTACACTTTTTTTCGACACACAGACTTCCTTGAATACCTCTGGACTGCTTGGTGACCTTGTCCCTGAGGACGTTGACGAGGTAGATGGGGCCGTACTCCTGGAAGTACTCCCTGACCTCCACCTCCCCCCACCCCTTCGGCACCTGACCCACAAACATCTTCAGCGCGTCCGCATCCGGCATCCGCTGCTGGGGGTCACCCACCGATGACGACGACGGTGATCCTCCAATCAGCTCATGCTGCTGCTGGTGTTGCATCGTCCCTGAGGCAACGTGAGACACACACATCATTAGCTTGATTGACACTCGAGAGGAAGCTCAGTCTATTCTTGGAACACGCGCTGTCTCATTCCTCCTCCTCCTCCTGCAGCTGCTGCAGCTGCTGCATTTCTCCAGATCATTCTTGACAACTCTGACGCTGCTGCAGCAATGACAACGAAAAAGACTTACAGGAATGGACACAGAGAGGACGCCACCGAGACAACGACGACGGACCAACGTAACGTTGACGGGAAATACTGGAGACAATGACAACGAGAGACAATGCACAACGATGACTTCTCCAGGAGAGGAACAACAACGACAGCCGGAAGACAACTCTTTTGGACTGAAGAGAGAGACATATTCATCATGTTTGGCTGTCGCTAATGACGAGACCCTAATTACACTGAAGTCATTAGCAGTACCTGCAGCAGACACACAGACAGAGTCACCTGACACACACACACAGACAATGCTGTCCCGTGCAAACCCCGGCGGACAAAGGAATGTGTCCTACTTGAGCGTGGAATATTAATAACTTTTTCCATCATCTCACTCCTGGCTTCCTCCCAACTTTCCTCTGCAGCTCCTCCACCTCCAGAACACACACTCTGCAGACGGAACTCGTCTCCCGAGCCAGACACACACCACCTTCTTCTCAAGTCCCCAAAGAAGAGTTCCTCAAGATGGTCATCGAGCAAAAGTTCAAGGCGGGGGAGGAGCCGGACCCCACCGAGTACCTCTTCGTCTCGATGGAGCAGCGCATGAAGGACCAGAGCAAACCATACGACGCAAAGACCGCCTGCTGGGTCCCCGACGACGCTGAGGGATTCACCCTCGGCGAAATCAGGGGCACCAAGGGCGACACCGTTCAAGTCTTCATCAAAACTGAGGCAAGTAGTATTCTTCACCACCACCTCATCAGTCAGGTCAATAATCTTCTTCTTTTGTTGCAGGAAAAGTCGTTCAAGAAGGACCTGGTGGGTCAGGTGAACCCCCCCAAGTACGAGAAAACAGAGGACATGTCCAACCTGACGTTCCTCAACGACGCATCCGTCCTCCACAACCTCAAGCAACGATACTACTCTAAACTCATCTACGTAAGCATTCCTCAACTGTCTCACATTCCCCCGATTAATTTCTCCGTCTCTGTTAGACCTACTCTGGCCTCTTCTGCATCGCCATCAACCCGTACAAGCGCTACCCCATCTACACGATCCGTGCGATGAAGATCTACAACAACAAGCGGCGAAACGAAGTCCCCCCGCACATCTTCGCCATCGCCGAGGGCGCATACCAAAACATGATCACCGGTACGGACTATTTTTAACTCCCTGGACACGTTCCAACAAATACTCCCACACCTAACTAACACTCTTATTTCTTTTTCAGCAAAGGAAAACCAGTCCATCCTCATCACGTAAGAAACTCTTAGCCAACTGACCTCCGTCGTTATGTGTGTGAATGACAAATTTGATTATGCAGCGGCGAGTCCGGCGCAGGAAAAACGGAGAACACAAAAAAGGTCATTGCGTACTTTGCGCAGGTCGGCGCCTCAGTCAAATCTGGCGAAAAAAAAGTCTCACTCGAGGACCAAATCGTACAGACCAATCCCGTACTCGAGTCTTTCGGTAACGCCAAAACCACCAGGAACGACAACTCGTCACGTTTCGTACGTCAACCAAACGGCAACTCACACAACGACAATCACATTAACCTCAATTTATTTGCATAGGGAAAGTTCATCAGGATCCACTTTGGGCCGACGGGAAAACTCGCGGGATGCGACATCGAGTCATGTAATCCTTTGACCTCAAACATGACCTCTTCTGACCCCAAATAATAACTCTTGTGTGTGTCTGTAGACCTCCTGGAGAAGGCCCGTTGCATTTCGCAGATGCCGCTGGAGCGGTGCTACCACATTTTCTACCAACTCATGTCCAACGGGGTCCCCACAATGAAAGGAATGCTCGGCCTCGGCGACGACATTTACGTCTACCCTTTCGTCTCACAGGGAAAAATCACCGTACCATCCATCGACGACTTTGAGGAAATGAAAATGACTCACGTAAGACACAACACACAACTCGTGAACGCCCCTGCTGACCCTAAAATAAAATGATAGGAAGCCTTCGAGATCTTGAAGTTTTCTGACGACGAGCGCGACAACATTTACCGCGTTACGGGCTCGTGCATGCACATGGGTGCGATGAAGTTCAAGCAGAAGGGCCGTGAAGAGCAAGCCGAGCCCGACACTGTAGAGTCAGGTCACGCGGTCGCCAAGCTCCTCGGCGTCGACGGTGACGAACTGTACAAGAATATCTGCAAGCCGAGGATCAAGGTGGGGTCAGAGTTTGTGACCAAGGGGATGAACGTCGCCCAGTGTGGATACACTCTGGGGGCAATGACCAAGTCCATCTACGACAGACTCTTCAAGTACCTCATCAAAAAGTGTAACGAGACACTCGACACAAAACAAAAAAGGTCATCATTCGCTGGAGTACTCGACATTGCAGGATTCGAAATCTTTGACGTACGTCACTATGACCTCACAATTATGTTCCTCCAGTGACCACACATTTCTTTGTTTCCGCTGTCCAGGAAAACGGGTTCGACCAGCTGTGCATCAATTTCACGAACGAGAAGCTGCAGCAGTTCTTCAACCACCACATGTTCGTGTTGGAACAGGAAGAGTACAAGACGGAGGGCCTCGACTGGATCTTTGAGGATTTCGGGATGGACCTCCAAGCTTGCATCTCACTCATGGAGATGCCCATGGGCGTCTTCGCAATCCTCGAGGAACAGTCACTCTTCCCCAAAGCAACCGACGCCACATTCATCGACATGCTCAAGACTAATCTACTCGGAAAGTCACCATGCTTCCTCAAACCAAAACCACCAAAACCAGGACAAAAGGAGGCACACTTCTCCGTCGCTCACTACGCTGGAACTGTAAGGTCATTCACCTCTGATTCCTTCTTCCAGTGACATCTTATTCTCTGGTGGTAGGTCCCGTACAACATCTGCGGTTGGCTGGAGAAGAACAAGGACCCCCTGAACGACACGGTCGTCGACCAGTACAAGCGCGGATCCAACCCACTCGTCGTCGTCCTCTACGCCGACCACCCCGGACAGTCCGGCGGCGCCGCACCCGACGAGGGAAAGGGCGGAAAAGGTAAGACCACGTCGTCATCGAACTCTGCGGCAGAACATCCGATTTAAATGAATTGATTGACACAGGAGGAGGGAGGAAGAAGGGAGGTGGATTCACTACCGTCTCCTCCTCATACAGGGTTAACCATTTTTTTTATTTTATACCCAAGGGCACTCGATACTAGTGCACCTCCTGTATGTATTCGTTATAACGACCTCATCTGTGACTCAACGGTCGGAGTAGTTTGAGTTTTCTCAAGTTGCCCCATATTAACTTTCTTGTTGTCCCCACAGGAGCAGCTCAACAACCTGATGACCACGCTGAGGGCAACGTACCCCTCATTCATCCGATGCATCATCCCCAACGAGGTCAAGACCCCAGGTACACACTCGGGTTCACAGGTCAAACGAGCAGAGGTCACTGACTCTTTGTTTCCCAGGGCTCATTGACTCGCACTTGGTGATGCACCAGCTGACATGTAACGGAGTACTCGAGGGCATTCGTATCTGCAGGAAGGGATTCCCCAACAGAATGATATACAAGGACTTTAAGCACCGGTAACCTCTTTGACCTTCTTGACACCAACACAGTTGTTGTTGACCCCTTGAGAGTTCATTGCCCTGTGCCGTGTTGTTGAGTGCCCTGTTGACCTTTCCAGCTACATAATCCTCGCGGCGGAGCAGATGAAGGCCAACGAAAAGGACGACAAGGCCATGGCGCGCGCATGCTTTGAGCAAATCCAACTCGAGGCCGACAGATGGCGCGTCGGACACACAAAGGTCTCTTTATCCTACAGTGTGACCCTTAAGAGTGTGCACAGTGACCTTTCCAGTGACCCCGAAAGCTAACTCTAAAAATCCTTTAGGTCTTTTTCCGCGCGGGAACGCTTGGTTTCCTGGAGGAGCTCCGGGACGAGAAGGTCTCGAGGATCCTGACGTGGATGCAGGCGGTCGTGAGGCAGTTCCTCACCAAAAAGTCGTACCAGGCCTTAAAAGAACAGCGCGTTGGACTCCAGGTCATCCAGAGGACCCTCCGCCAGTACATGCAGAACAAAAAGTGGCCATGGTTCAACCTCATGCAGCGCGTCGTCCCCCTCTGCGCTGGAAACAAGGAGGCCAAGGAACTCAAGGTACACACTCTAACTCATTCCTCCAGTGATAATTTCAATTGTCTTGTCTTTCCGCTAGAAACTGGAGGAAAAAACTGCAAAGATGGAGGACAACCTCAAGAAGCTCGAGGAAACTCGGAAGGCGCAGGAGGAAAAGAACGTCCGCATGAAGGCAGAAAAGGAAGAACTCGAAAAAGAACTCGAGGCCGAGTCCTCAAAGTCTGGTGACCTTGCAGGAAGGCTCCAAAAGGTCAACGCCCAAACGGCCGACCTCCAAGGTCAGCTGGAAGACCTCCAGGAGCGACTCGCCCAGGAAGAAGAATCGAGACAACAACTCTTCCAGCAGAAGAAAAAAGTGGAACAAGAGATGCAGGGTTTCAAGAAGGACGCTGAGGAACTTGAACTGAGACTCTCAAAAGCAGAACAGGACCGCAACACCAAGGACCACCAGATAAGGTCACTGAACGACGAGATCGCGCGCCAGGACGAACTCATCAACAAGTTCAACAAGGAAAAGAAGCACTACCAGGAGCTGTCTGGAAAAACCGGTGAGGACCTCCAAATCGCCGAAGACAAGGTCAATCACCTCAACAAGGTCAAAGCCAAGCTCGAGCAAACCCTCGATGAACTCGAGGACTCTCTCGAGCGGGAGAAGCGACTCCGCGCTGACCTCGACAAGACAAAGAGGAAAATAGAAGGCGACCTCAAGCTGACACAGGAAGCGGTCACTGACCTCGAGAGGAACAAGAAGGAGCTGGAAACAACAATACAGCGCAAAGACAAAGAGATCCAGGCCCAGACCCTCAAACTCGAGGATTCACAGTCAATCGTCGCCAAACTCCAGAAACAAATCAAAGAGCTCCAGGCCCGAATCGAAGAACTGGAAGAAGAACTCGAGTCTGAGCGCCAGGCCCGCGCCAAGGCCGAGAAGCAGCGGTCTGACCTCGCGCGAGAACTGGAGGAACTCACTGAGCGGCTGGACGAGGCCGGAGGTGCCACTGCAGCCCAAATCGAGCTGAACAAGAAACGCGAGTCTGAAGTTGGAAAACTCCGTCGCGACATTGAAGAGTCCAACATCCAGCACGAGGGAAGTCTCCAGGCCATCAGGAAGAAGCAAAACGACGCGGTCGTTGAACTCGCCGAGCAAATCGACGCCCTCGGGAAGATGAAGGTCCGCGCAGAAAAAGAACGCGCAGCGATGGCCAATGAAATCAACGAAATTCGGACTGCAATGGACCAGCTGACGAATGAGAACGCTGCGCAGGAGAAGCTGAATAAGCAGTGGGCTGCGCAGCTGTCAGAGTTGAACTACAAGTACGAGGACGCCGTGAGGACGCTCCAGGAAATGGAACTCTCCAAGAAGAAACTCTCGATTGAGAACAGTGACCTTTCGAAGCAGTACGAGGACGCTGAGACGCAAATCGCAGAGTTGAATAAACTCAAACTCTCCCTTGCAACTCAACTCGAAGAGGTCAAGCGCGTCGCTGACGAGGAAGCACGCGAGAGGGCTCTCCTCCTCTCAAAGTTCCGCAACGTCGAACACGACCTCGACGGCCAGCGGCAGCAGCTCGACGAGGAAGCAGAGAGCAAAGCCAACCTCCTCCGCATCCTCAGCAAGGCTAATGCTGAGGCCCAGCTCTGGCGCGCCAAGTACGAGTCCGAGGGCGTCGCCCGCGCTGAGGAACTCGAGGAATCAAAGAGGAAGCTCCAGGCGAGGCTGACGGAGGCCGAGGAAACCATCGAGAGCTTGAACCAAAAGGTCCTTGCCCTCGAAAAGAGCAAGCAGCGGCTCGCTACCGAGCTCGAGGACCTCCAGCTCGAGGTCGAGAGGACAAAGGCACTTGCAAACTCGCTGGAGAAGAAGCAAAAGTACTTTGACAAAACCGTCGAAGAGTGGAAGGTCAAGGTCGATGGCCTCAGTGTTGAACTCGATTCTTCACAGAAAGAGTGCCGCAACTACTCCACCGAGCTCTTTAGGCTCAAAGCCGTGTTTGAAGAGTCCACCGAGCAGCTCGACGTCGTCAAGCGCGAAAACAAGTCCCTCTCTGAGGAGATCAAGGACCTCATGGACCAAATCGGCGAGGGCGGCCGCGCCATCCACGAAATCGACAAGGCCCGCCGGCGCCTCGACGCTGAAAAAGAAGAACTCACCGCCGCTCTGGAGGAAGCAGAAGCCGCTCTGGAGCAGGAAGAGTCCAAGGTCCTCAGGGGTCAACTGGAGCTGACGCAGGTGCGGCAGGAGATCGACCGGAGGATCCAGGAGAAGGAGGACGAGTTTGAGAACACGCGCAAGAACCACATCCGGACCCTCGACTCCCTCCAGGGCCGCCTCGAGGAGGAAGCCAAGGCCAAGGCTGAGGCCCTCCGCATGAAGAAGAAGCTCGAGTCTGACATTAACGAGCTCGAGCACGCCGTCGAGGCCTCCAACAAGGCCAACGCCGAGGCACAAAAAACAATCAAGCGGTACCAGGCGCAGCTCAAGGAGATCCAACAGGCCCTCGAGGAAGAACAGCGCGCGCGCGATGAGACACGAGAGGCTTACGCGCAGGCTGAGAGACGCGCTAATGCCTTAGCGAACGAACTGGATGAGTCAAGGACGATGCTCGAGCACGCCGACAGGGCCAGGAGGGCCGCAGAGCAGGAACTCTCCGAGGGTCACGAGCAGATCAATGACCTCTCCGCTCAGGCCGACTCGCTGTCCTCCAACAAGAGGAAACTCGAGGCTGAGCTACAAACTCTTCACGTGAGTCCATTCAACTATCAAAGACTTATTGTAACTGACTAACAACAACTTTGTTTTCAGTCTGACCTGGAGGAGATTCTGAACGAGGCGAAGACGTCTGAGGAGAAGGCAAAGCGCGCGATGGTGGACGCTGCGCGGCTGGCGGACGAGCTTCGTGCTGAGCAGGAGCATGCGCAGTCGGTGGAGAAGGAGCGCAAGTCGATGGAGATTGCGATGAAGGACCTCCAGGCGCGGCTGAACGAGGCGGAGGCGAACGCGCTGAAGGGCGGGAAGAAGACGATTGCGAAGCTGGAGGAGCGGATTCGGATCATGGAGCAGGAACTCGACACGGAGCAGCGGCGCCACGGGGAGGCTCAGAAGAACCTCCGCAAGGGAGAGCGACGCATCAAGGAACTCACATTCTCCGCCGAAGAGGACCGCAAGAACCACGAACGCATGCAGGACCTCGTCGACAAACTACAACAGAAAATACGATCTTACCAACGACAAATCGAGGAGGCCGTAAGTCCAGTCATAGAGTTGACGTCGTGGTTGACGTGTGCAGCAGAGTTGACGTTGTGTGTGTGTGGTTGCAGGAGGAGATAGCGGCGCTGAACCTGGCCAAGTTCCGGAAGACGCAGCAGGAGTTGGAGGAGGCCGAGTCGCGCGTGGACATGGCTGAGCAGCAGCTGCTCAAGATGCGCGCAAAGGTCCGCGGCGAGTCTGTCGCGCGCGCGCAGCAGTAATGACGACAAGACGATAATATGTTTGGTTTAAAAACTCACTTTGGATTTTGGTTTATTCTCCGTTAATTAGTCAACATTAAATCATCACATGCTGTTCGACAAGTACGTCTCGATCTTTGGAATGTACCACGGCAAACGAGGCTTCTTCATAAAGTCGTTCCCGTATATCTCAAGCGCACACCCCACGTGCTTACCAACGTACCCCACCTACACACACACACACACTCAGTCAGCATCATACTTAGAACTAAGGTCACTTAAGGTCACTAACCTCTGCGGCGGTGGTCCGTGGCCAGGGTCCGGGACAGCAGCACATTTTCCTCGGGATGGGCTCGATGAAGTAGTCGCGGATGCTGCGTCGGCGCGGACGTGTTCGACACTCGGACTGCACGGCCGTCTCCCCGCCACACTTGTCCTGGTACGACTTCCACTCAATCGCACGGAAACTCGGCTTACGCAGCGCACGAGACATACCACTGCAAATCCACTTCCTACACACGCACACATTCAGTGGATAAGTGATAAGGATAAGGTTGTGTGACTCACTCGTATCTGCGCATCCACGGGTTGGGACACCCCCACCGGTCCTCCCAGTTCCTCTTCCCCTCGTACTCCTTAGCCACCTTCCACTCCACCGTGTTCGCGTCCTCCCACCCCAAGTACGACCGCTTAGGCTTCCCACTCACACTCACACTATGACGAACCATTTCGACAATTTCGACAAACAACAATTCGACAAAACAAAACTCAGTGAAAATCAAACAGTTTCTACTTCAGTTTCAGTCTTTTCATTCTCTCCTAATTTATTCCCAGAGTGAAAACCAAATTAAATCTCCGTGGCAACGGCGTTACAAAAATAATTATTTGAATTTGCTGGAAGCCTTTGAGGAGGCCCTTGAAGTCTCTTCTTCTTCTTCGTCGTCTTCTTGTGGCGAAAAAACGTCCCTGTCGATGACGAATTCGACATCGCCCCTCTTGAGAGCTCCCGTCTTCATCTGCTTGAGCCCCGAGAAGACAGACTCTGGAACGGGGTTCTCCACAACGCCAATCAGCCCCGCGGCGTACCGACGAATCTTCTTGTACCGACAAGTCTTGGTCAGCAGCGACAACTTACGCAGCTTGGGCAGCGACAAAGCAGACTTGAAATGAGACAAGGTCAACGCACACGGCCGCGACTGAAGACCACCACCAACGGTCGATGACCTGGACAAACTCACAGCGTCAGCCGTCGTCGTCATAGGTAAACTCAAACTGGACTGGACAACTGAAGAAGACACGCCTTGACTCCTGACGTGGCTCTGGGGGAGGGCGAGTTCCTCCAGGTCCCCAAAGTACCCACCCAGCACAGTCTGGAGTTGCCTCGCCGTGAGGACGTGACCCAAACACAGTTTCTTGACCTTGGGGGGGATTCTGAGGATCCCCTTGACCTTGACTCCGCACACGAGGACCTCGAGGGTCTCCAACCTCCTGCAGGCCTTGACCCAGCTCCCGGGAAACGGCCCTGGGGGGTTCCTCGCGACGTCGCACTCGCAGAAGCAGCCGTCCAAGACGAGGTGCTTGAGCGTCCGGGAACAGGCCTCGATGACCAGGGGGACCCTCCGCCACACGGGCATGTTCTCCACGCGCAGGTTCGTCAGGCGAAGGCTCACCAAACTCACCTGACTCCCCAGCAGGTGGAGCTCTGCACAAATTAAACGCACACACAACTGAGGTCACACTCCTTGCTCATTTTATAAGTGTGTGTGTGTAGTACCCAAGTTGTTTCTGAGGAGTCCCTCGGTGGAGAGGGCGTGGATGTGTATGTCCCTGAGTCTGACGGTGGAGAGTTGCTTGAGGAGGTCAGCGTAGACCACGTGGTCCAGCCGGTGGTCCTTGGTCAGGTTCACGATCTGCGTCCCCTCGTTCTCGTTGTTGTTGGGGTCCGCGTGGTGCGACAGACTCGCCCGCAGGAAACTCACCCTCAGACTCGTCACCGTCGAACAGTGGCGACCCACAAACTGAAACACCTCCGCGTACAGAGTCAGGTCGTCGTCGCAGTTCATGTACAGCGACACCGCACGCAGCCGCGGAAACGTGTTGCTCAAAAGGTCTCGCACCCCGCACATCCCGTGGTCCCACTCCTGACTCACCTACACAAACACACACATCTTTCATCCACCCTGAACATATATTTTTCATAGTCTAATAAACTCACGCTGATTTCCCTGAGCGAGTTGAGTTGTAGTTTAGCGAGGAACGAGTTGTCCTTGACATCCGCGAGGGCCATGGATGAAACTGTGAGCCTCCGCACCCCACGGAACTCGTTGAACAGCCGCTCCAGCTTCTGCTCAGACATGACCACCATCGCAAGCGAAGGCTGCTGCTGCTGGTGAAGACTCGGGACTGCGACCGTCGTCGTGGGGAGACTCTTGATCTCCATCCCGTTGTGGTCCAGCACCCGCTCATTCGTCCTGTACGTCACCTGGAACCGATAGTCCGACAGTATCGACAGCCCCAGCACGCGGTGCAGGTTCCACCCGTCCACCGGGTACGGCACTGACAGGAACCCCACGAGCAGCTCCACCACGGGTCGCGTTCGACCAAAGTTTTCGACGTAGTTGTGAGTAAAGTCCGTCAGCTCAATCCGGAACGAAAGCGTCTTGTCCACGCACCGCTGCCACCGCCGGCAGACCAGACGGGCGCTTTTCTTGGAGCGGAGGTCCAACTGAGAGAAGATGAGCTCGCGGATTCGGGGAGATGACGACGACAGCAGCGACGAGAAGGGGGTCCGCCGCGGGTGGGGCTTGACATAATATTGTGTTGTTGTGGTGGTGGGGGCGCGCCAGACACTAAAGACTGCTGTTGATGATGATGACTCGTCGGTTACTGGGTCCGAGGGGGTCAGGGAGACTTGGGAAACTGCGTCCACCACCGACACTGACGATGGGGAGGCTCCAGTGGTGGTGGTGGTCACACTAATCGAACTCATAATGAATGTAATTTTGAAAACAAACCAATTATTATTATTTCGCGAGGAGTCGCATCAACACGAGTCGCATTCGAATAGGCAATAAACAAGTTGTCAGGGTTACACACACACACGAGATTCGCCATGGAACAAATGCGAGTCTCACTTTCCCCGACTCTCGTCTGCTGCTGCTGCGTCTGTGGAACAACAGATCGATAAACTCCACCTCGACACCTCAACAATACAAAATGGACCTGCTCCTCCCATCGCCGTTGTCGTCTTCATCCCCCGAGGACTCGCTGCTGCCGCTGGCCCCTGAGGACAACTCCCTCCAGGACAGTCTTCTCTCCAAAGTCACCGTTCACTACAACCCACGTGACTACTCATTCTTATTTTCAAAGAGGTCAGTAATGATTGATTTGTGTATGTGTGTGTGTGGGCAGCCCCCGGGGAGGGAGACAACGTGTGGATGCTCGCGATGGTTGGCGTGGGGAGCTCATTCATCCTCTTTGTCCTCGCAAGCGTCTACCTCATGTGGTAATTCACTCCATTTCACCTTTCTTGAGACACTTTGTTGTAACGACTGACGATTCCCCGCAGCAAGAGCCGCTCCGAGATGTACGAGTCGACCACGGGGACTAATGCGGGAGGAAACATCCGGAGGACAATGATGGCCTCCCAGAAGCAGCAACAACAGCAGCGCGGCGTCACCAGCAACGTCGTCGTCGCCCGCAAGGAAAACTCGTACATACAACGCGAACAACTATAACCATTCCGTAGACAACAATTTAGAAACATTAAACTCTCTCATTCAAATTGACCAACATTCATTTCTCTCTCATTCATTTCACGGCTCCCTCGGCAACACAATTCTTTCCATTTTTGACTCAACCACAGCTGCAACAACTCCATTTCCCCCACATCCCCCCCCCCCCAACGACGAGAATGGACGTCGCCCACTGCAACCCGTGCTGCTGCATCAAACTCCGCGCAGGAGCCACCATCGCCGCCGCCGCAGACACGGTCAGTCAACTGTGCACTCGACTCCTCTTCAGCCCTCTCTGACCTTTGTATCCCCTCAGGTGTACAGCCTGTTTTACATCGTGCGTGTGTTGGTGCTGGACTGGATGCAGAGGACGCACCCGGACTTTTACCCCGACCGCCCCCACCTCTACGCCAACAACACCTCCATCGAGCACCTCCTCAAGTACGGCTCATACGCCATGGCCGCCGCATCCTCCCTCGTCATCCTCATCGCCATCCTCGCACTCGTAAGTCACACACACATCGCTCTCACTCTCCCCATTAATTAACTCCTGTCTGTGCCTCAGCCCCTGGTGCTCCACCCGTACGCGTGTTACATGTGGCTGACTGTCCGCCTGTCGATCGTCTCCCTCCACGCCTTCCACTGCCACCAGCTCCTCGTCTCCTTCCTCCCTCTCTACCTCAACCTCGGATTCGAACTCCTCCTCACCCTCGCCATACACATCTTCATCTCCCTCGTCATCCTCAACTTCTCAAAGGACGCACACGACGAAAACGTCGCCAAACGAAAAATCGCTGCCGCTGACGTCGAAGACCAACAACAACTACCATCAACAACTTCCTCAACTACATCCGCTGCCCCAAAAAGGAAACCACCCCCCTCGGCACGCGACACTCTCTCCTTCCTGGCATCGAGGAAGGCCAAGTTCACCCACCACCGGTCCTCCCTCGACAAAATCACATCACTACTCTACGAAGAGTCTAACCCAACACTATTCATCTCCTTCGTCTCCGTTCAGGACCAAGACGAATACTTTGACGACGACGACGAAGAAGCTCCTCCCGATGACGACGACTCCTGGGGCGACATCAGCAGCGCATGGAGGTCTGGAGTGGTGCAGCTCCCCAGGAGAATCACCAACGCCTCCCTCGACAGCAGGGTCGTTGACCACTCAGAGACTGACCTCGGCGTGACCTCATTCATCACCAGGGACTTTGACCACATCCACGGAGTCACCTCTCTCGCAAACATCCTCTCATCCACCACCACCAACAGGAACAACACTAACTCCAAACGCAAACTCAATAAACAGTAACTGAATGTCTTTACTCCACTTTTTGTTCACTCATTCGTCATCTGTCTACCATGCAACTCATCTCCTTCCTAACAACCGTCGTCGTCGTGACTGCTCTTGCAGCAGCAGCAGCGTCTCACCCTGCCCCCCAATCAGCAGCAGCAGCAGGTCGCTACATCCAGGGCACCAAGACCAGGAGGACCCACTACACCCACACAACCACCACCACCCCACGACAAGTGCACCACCCCAAAATCTCCCCCCGGCAGGACGTCCTAACTGTCACCCCGTCCCCCCACTCGGAGCAGGACTTTGAGCTGACCTCGGTGTCCCCGATCCAGTCGTCCCTGGGGGGGCTGACGGGGCTGCAGGGGCTCCCACCGCTCTCCCTCCTCCAGTTCGTCAAGCTCCTCGTGGCAGTGACCCCCTTCATCCTCCCCCTCATCTTCGTCCCCCTCCTCATCTTCACCATAGGCATCTTCATGATCCCCGTCAACAAGGCAGACACATTCTTCCTCAACGACATGAGAGGGGGACAGACAGACTCCTGGACAACCACCCGCCGCGTCCTCTCCGCGCTGACCACCACCGACCAATGCCTCGAACTCTTCACCTGCCACGCCGCACGCACCTTCCTCCCCCGCAACGCACGCAACCTCATCCAAAGGTAACTCATCAAACTCATCTTTCCTAAACTGACGAGTCTCATGAATTTCTCTTGAAGGTTCCTCGAGATGAACCCCCTCCCACTGCAGTCGGTGCTGAAGAGGATGCTCTCCTCCGCGGTGGCGGCGTCCCCTTGCCCCCACTCCACCTGCCCCCCCACGACCCTCCTCAAGTCAATGTTCAATAAAAATTAGTTTATTCAAAGTCTCTTCTCGCTGAGGTGTCCCTTCTTGCTGCTCGTCCCGAACTGGTCGACGGCCTTCTTCCGCCGCTCCTTCCGCTGCTCCCGGTCCAAAGACTCAAAAAACTTTACCCGGTACATCAGCGCCGACCCGTCCATCTCCGTCACCAGTCCCTCCTGAACACACAAACACACACTGAGCACATCTCTCACACAGAATCAATTTCCTGTTTACCTGAAACTCTGCGACCTTCCGGTAGGCGAGGAGTCTCCTGGAGGCGGCGGTGGTGAGCACCTGCTCCTCGTTCACCACCAACTCGAGGCACCCGTTCCGAGGCAGCTTCCCCTCCTCGTAGTCCGCCCTAATCGCACACACACGACACCCATTAGACTCGCTACCCCCAACATGCCAAAAGAAGTGGTGGTGACCTGGAGATGGGGATCCATGTGACGAGCCTGCCGCCGACTGCGAGGTGGCGCGCAGCAAAGTCGAGGAGGTCGCAGAAGATGTCCCTGAGGGAGTAGTCCTTCTTCTGCGGCACGTGGTTCCCCAGGTGAGCCTTCTCTATACGAAAGTCTTCAGGCAGCTCCCGCACCGACCCCACCCGCGACGTAGGCTCACGAATCCCATACGGCGCTGCCAACAAAAACACAGTTATCCCACTTGCAACACAAAAGGCCACCTCCACTCACGGTCAGTGATGATGGCGTCAAAGGTCATTGCCCCCCTCCATAGCCCGCGGGATGCGTCGCTGACGAGGATGTCGAGGTACTGTCCCCCGACGCCGTACTGCTCGAGGTTCGCCCGCACGCTCTCGCCCTCCCCGCGGCTCTTCTGGAACGCGCGCGACGACCGCGTCCTCCCGTGGACCATGAGGTAGTCAATGTCACTCCCCACGACGAAGGCGCCCCCCATGACAGCCGAGGCCACGAGCAGCGACCCCGTCCCCACAAAGGGGTCGTACACCACGTCCCCCGCCTTCACGCACCCCACGTTGCTCATCACCAGCGACAGCAAAGGGTCCATCGACGTGTTCCCAATAAACTTGCGGTCACGCAGGTTCAGCGACGTCCGCAACAGACGACGACCCGCGCTCACCTGCAACTCAACCTCAATTGACCAACTGCGACTACAATGAAATTGAATTAAAGTCAACTGACCCATCTGCCAAAGTAGATGTGGTGCGGGGTGGGGGGAACTCTGTTGGGGTCCAGTCCGTAGTACTGCAGCACGTGGAAACTCTCCGCACACGACTCCAGGTCAACCTTCCCCTTCAATGGCAGGTAGTCCAGCGACTGCAAACACACTCATTCGATTAACCCGAGTATAACGGTATGTCCCAGTGTGTGTGTGAGTGAGTGAGTGTTACCCTGATGACGTCGACCTTGCTGGTCTGCGGGAGACTCTTCCCGAACGTCTCGACGCGGATCCTAAAAGAGGAGTCGGTGTACGGCTGGAAGAGGTGGAGGTTCTCCCTCAGCCCCGCGTGCACCTCCTCCATCGACGACCCCTCCGCCCACACCTCGTAGCACGCATGCGCAAGGACGCTCCGGCTCATAAGCTCCACCGGACCCTTCGCAGCGTCCTCAAACTCGAGCAGCACGAACGGCTAACAACAAACATCAGTCAAACTCTTCAGCATTTCACTTCATTGTCGTTGTTGCGTACCCCGTTGACGCGCCGCCTCTCGAGGACCCCCCCGTCCAGCCCCAGCAGACTAAACAGCGACCGCAGCTCCTAAACAGACGCAGCCTTAGAATAAGAGTCAGTTGAACGTGTGTGTCGTTGCTGTTGCTGGACTCACGGCATCTCTGAAGTTGGCGTGCTCGTTTGAGAACCAGAAGAGGAACGTTCTCGAGGTGTTTGGCATGGCTGCTGGTCTCCGGTGCACTCCATCCAGCGCGACTCCAACTGCTGCACTGCTACTCAGTCTCTTCTGAAGCAACCACAACAGCGTCCGCAGCATCAAAACACAACAACAGCAACAACAACAATGTGCTCGCTACTCTCCCGCCAAACTCAACCACCACGTGGGGGGCACAACGAGACATTTCCTCCAGTGTGACCTTTCCGCGTGTCCTCCTGCCCCACTTGACACCCAACGGGTCTTCTAACGGTGCGGCCGGACTGCCCCAACTGGGCTAACGAATGCGATGCTAACACTGCTAACTACTCCAATTACCACCCTCCTCACAAACACTCACTTGCCCCACTCTTCTGTCTTCCGGTGCTCTTCAGTCTCACCTGACCCCACCACAGGTATGAACCTCTCAAAGACGACGACGCTGCTGGTGCTCCTCCTGCTCTCCTCGACCCCAGCTCACCTCCTCCTCCAACACCACCACCCCCACTCACCCCTCATCTCCCACCGCCAACAGAACGACGACGACGACCACAACTCCAGTGCCCCTACAACTCCTCCTCCCCCCCAGAAAATGCGTCCCCTGGAGGAAGCCCTCTCGTCGCTGACCAAGCCGTCGACGCTGCTCCCCCTAATAAACGACCTCCTGTTCTCGTCCCTCATCGCGCTGCACCTCCCGGCGATCGTCCCCGCGGTGCTCATCCCACTGGCCTTCTTCGCGGTGGGCGCGCTGCTCATCCCCATCGTCAGGGTCAACTACTTTGTCAACACATTCCTCAACAACGAAAACAACCTCCCGTGATTTTAATCCGAACAAATATCTCTTTAATTCATCGACAAACTGAGTTTAATAAAAGAACGCTTGAAATAAAACGCAGCTGCTTCCGCTGTCTCCGGTCACTCCATCTGGACGTCCCCACCACCACCGCCGTTCCCACTGAAAAAGTCCCTCTGCCCCAACAAAACAAAAAAAAACTCGACGTCACAACAAAAGAGGCTCATCGTCGTCTTCAAAGTCTGAGCCGACGAATCGGTTGCAGTTGTTTCCACTCACATTCTCCTCCAGACGACGACGACGACCACCACCCACACCGAAACACGAAATCCTCGAGGACAACGCTCCACCCGTTCGCCTCTCGTAGTAGTACGCTCCCCCAACCACCCCGCCCACCAGCAGCACGAAAAATAACCACCCAAACGCAGAACCCACCGCAGCACCTAAACAAATACACATTGTCACAAACACTTGAATTGCACTTGACTCGATTGGATTACCGGTGCTGGTGGAGTGGTGGGTGGAGGGGGCGGGGGCCCTGGAGCAACTCCTCCCCCCGTCAACGCTCTCGAACCCCACCAGGCACCCGCAGACTCCACCGCCGTCGTCGTCGTCACCCCGCGACACGCAACTCATCCCCGACCCACACCCAAACACACTCCGCACGTCGCAAGGGTCTCCTGCAGTTCAAACAGACATATATCATTCATCTCACTACTCATGACCTGTTGTGTCGTCGTACCTGTGGCGCTGCTGCTGCTGCCGCCGTGACTAGTGTTCCCAGCGTTGGTGGTGTGCAGCCCCTCGAGGTCCGTCCGCCTGCTCCTCCGCACTCGACCCCCTCCTTCATCACAGTCACTGACTACCACCACCACCACGGGACACTCCTCCCCCCCTGCAGTCGTCCCCCTTGAGCAAAGTCTAAACACCCCCTCCTTCGGGTCCACCCACAGCCGCGTCTCCCCCACGCGAGACAGGGAGCCCTGCAGCCTGACTCCCCCCACAAACACTCCTCCCCCTCCGCAGCCACTCCGCACCTCCACCTCCACTCCCTGCAACGACAAACCATCATCACACAGTTCAACACCCAATATATAATTATTCGAGTACCTCTGGAGTGAGGCACTGCACCCGATGACACCCTCCACTGGTGGTGGTGCCCTCCTCGCACCCCCCAAACTGACCCGTCCCCAGCAGCGCCTCCCGCACCCCACACACAGACTCCTCCTCGCCCCCACCTGCAACAACCAATAACTCTTTTGAGTCAGGACACTCATGAGGACTTAAAGAATGTTTGTGCGCACCGCTGGCGACGAGGAAGAAGAGGAAGAGGATCGCGGATGAGATCATGTTGAGAGAAGAGACGCGGAGGAACAACTGAAGGAGCGACAACAAGTCATCTCGAGATAACAACAATTCCCTTTTACTCCCACTTGGAACAACAAACCAACTGTGGTGGTGCGCACAGCACAGGTAGACTCACAACAACAGACAAGTCACACGACATTCCCTCCACCAGCAACGATGACACGGGAACCTGAGACACGTTCACTCCAACCTCACTCCCCATGACCGAGTTCTTTCCCCGCACCATATCTCCGTGTCCTCTGCAAGAAAGCAGAGTTTTATCCCCCGGGGACGACGACGAGTGTGTGACGCGATTATTAAAATTCATGTGCATCTGTTGCTATTTCCACAAATATGGTCTCTCCTCTCCTCTGACGCATTTGACTCCACCACCGCCACTTTCCCCGCACTCCACTTTACCACTTTCTCCTCAGTCACCAACCTGACACTCTCCTGGACACACACACACCACACACTCCTCGCATATCATCTGACCATTAAGGTAATCTCTCAGTTTACAGCCACTCCCCCTGCCCCCCCTCCCCCTTACTCGGCTGCACTCTGCTGCTAATGGTGGGGCGAGGTGAGACGAGTTGCGGAGAAAGCAGCACCACAACTGCGTCACATTCTCACTCTGATGCAGAGACACCCGCAGCAGACTCTCCACCTTTACATTATTTGCATCTATTGACTATTCCAGCCATGTTCACCTCCACATCGACAATCCTCCTCCTCCTCCTCGCCGCAGCAGCTGCCCTCATCTCCGCCGCACCCCCCAGGGTCACCGTAGGTAAGCTCATATTATGATACGCTGTGCTTTCACCTCCACACGACCTCTGCGGTGGGTGGGACAACCTGCCACTAACCTCATTATTACTCACATATCACTTGTAAGACTTCTTTTGTTGAGTGGAGATGACACACACACACCAATTAGCCATCACCACCAACTGTCACTCAACGCTTTCTCTCTTTTGTTCGAGCTCCTCTATCCTTGATACACTACTTTAGTACAACTTGACACCCACTGTTCTGTAATTACTGTATAGTAGGGGGCACCCAGATCTTCCACCCCCGTCCCCCTGGACCTGGAGGGGCTCCCCTCCTCAGGGACCCCACCTCCCACCAATACAACCTTCCTCTTGACGACGGAGCTTCCACAGCAGCAGCATCTAAAGACGTAAGTAAAACATAACGAGTCCATCAATCACGCTGAGCATGCAAGTTCCTCATTAACAACGCAGGAGGAGGAGTCGCAGCTGGAGGAACTGAAGGTGGCCAAGAAGGATGAAACTTCTCCAGCAGTAGAGAACAAGAAGAACCCAGGTGAGTCCTAATTAGTCTCACTCTGCCCCCCCCCCACTGACAACTTTTGACAACTCAACTTTCCTTCAGTGAACGAGGAGAAACCAGCGCTGAGCGACAACGCAAACTCACTCAAGTTCTCGGGCAGCAGTACCAGCGACTTTCTCAACCTGAAGAAGAGCCACACCCACCAGGGAGACGAGGAACCTGCTCCACGGAGAGTCGACACCTCCGAATTCACTCCTGAGGATCTCGCCCAGTACATCTTCTCCACTGGAGACCAACGAGGGGTCGCCAACACCATCGCGTCCTTCCTCCAGAACGGAAAGGTACAACCGTAGACACATATGGTTCAATACGAATTGGTTGTGACTCTGCTCTTCTTACCAGGTGGACAGGGAGGAGGCGGTGAGGTACCTCGAGGAGGTCAAGGCCCAGCTCACAATCCTCAGGAACAAATTCACCACAAACGAAAACGTAAGAAACATCATCACCGAAACTGTCCCCCACTGACTTTCTCCCCGTTCCACAGGAAGAGTCGTCCATCCCTGAGCAGCAGATTAAGCACCACCAGCCGACCTTCTCCGACCTGGACGCCCCCATTGGCCTCTTTGAGGACGTCGAGTACGACGGGCGACCTGAGGAGACGCCTGTGAGCAGCAGCAGCAGCAGCGTCCGTGAGGAGCTGTTGGAGCAGCTGATCTTCCAACTGGCCAAGGAGTACTTTTCCGACCGACTCCAGCAGCAGCACTCCACCGACGACAACGAAGAAGACCCCTCAGCCATCCTCCTCAGGGTCTCCTCCTTCATCGAAACACAGGCTGCCAAGGGACTCTTCCCTACCGACCTCCAGAAACACGTCCTCGGTAACTCAAACACACTGACCTTTACTCTTCGACCACACCAATAACAACTTTCTCTTCCGCAGACGCTCTCCTGCAGGCATTCATCGAGGCCGCAGACGAAAGCAGCAGCAGCAGCAGCGACGCTCCTCTGGCGTCTGCTGGCCACAAGTCCCGTCGCGCAGGCGGAGCGTCGGGGATGCAGGGGAAGCCTCTCCTCCTGCTGCAGCATCACCTCGAGGCATCCAAGACCCACCAACTATCTCACTAAACACTTTTCACCTTCTCTCGTTAAATTGAAATCACTTTGAAAATTGTTAATGTTGTACCTGAACCTCCCCACAATCTTTCGTACAAAAAGTCGCCCTCACTTTATAACAACCGACCCTATACTCTCTCATTAAATCACAACCTTGATTCGTAATAAAACTTTCACCACTCAATTATTCCTCTCTCGCGAGTTCCAACTTTCAACAAGCCACACACACCGCAGACCGCAGCTCAGCACCACCGCCACTACAACTTGCTCATCAGTTGGTACAACTTATTTCTCCAGCAATTGATTTACTCGCCTGGAAATTGATGACATCCTTTGGAGCACACACAGTCCACTAAACAATCTCCACTGGAAATAAATAAGAATTACAAAACCACCACAGGCAGTCCCAATTAACTCGACAGACTTTCTCTCCAGGCATCGAAATGTCAGAGTCGTCAGCTCCCAACCATATCCTTCTCCAGCAGACACACCACCACCACCACCAGGAATGCTCCTCTGGAGTCTGTGGGAAGATCCCCGGTAGTCGTCAGTGTTGAGACAGCCTCTGGAGAAAGCACCAGACTCTCTCTCTCTCTGTCTCTCGTGGGGCAGAGTGAGAATGTATTGACATCATCATCTCTTCAAGACGGAGACACACGATCACTTGATAAAGAGACGTGCTTTATCGCCAGGAGAAAGTTGGTAATTAATTTGCAAAAAGTTTAGCGAAAGTTGTTTCCTCACATCCGTCGCCAATTCCCTTAATTATTACAACACACACACTTTGTACTCGTCTTAAAACCAACTCTCTGAAACTCTGAATTAAATATTATTATTCTTCACTGATTCACCTCCACTGACCACCACTGCTGCTGGTGTGCTGCATTCCCCTAGGGCCACATTACCCACCACCACCACCACCGAGGAGCTGCGACATATTGCCCCTCAGGGCCCATTCCTTTTCACTCTAGAGTCACCCGATCTCTTATTCATGAGACCCACACCCACTTTTCCACCTTCCCAGACTCCCCAAAGTCGATTTCTCCGAGAGTAACCCAATCTATACGTATTCTGTACCCAAATTGAGCCACTCCCCCCAATCCCATCATCGAAATTGTTCAACATCCCCAGGCAGTGAATTCCCATTCAAAAATGCACACACACTTTCATCTCAGAAATTGAACTCTTACAACAAGAACCCTCGCTGAGTGGTCAAGTATAGCGATGGTAGAGGGACCATATACAGAAGCTGATGTATTATTATAAGACGCACTTGACTCGTGCTGCTCCACTTGCCTAATTGTAGGAGGGAAGAGTTGCTCTGCTGCTCTCTCCATAAAAACGGTTAATCGAATGAAAGGTCCTTTAGAGCTCAAAGTGATAATTCCATTACAGAAGTATGAGGAGCTCTGCTTGCTTGGTCCTTCTCCTCGCTGCCACCACCGCCTCCCACAACAACGCCGCTTCCTCAGCCCCAACCACCTCCTCCGGGGAAAGCCTCCTCTTCCGTGAGTGCCACTTCCGCAAAACGACTACTTCCAGCATCTCCAAAAGATCCATCACAAAAAGGTTTCATTTGCGAATAACTTTCTTTCTTATGCATTTCAGAACCCTCACCACCACCACCACAAGACTCTTCTTCCCAGGTACTTTTTTTTATCTTTTCCTCGTGAAGGAGGCCATAAACCACCACCAGTTTCATTGTAGAGCCCCCCTGTGACCATCACGACGACACTTTACACACCCACCAGAAACATCTCATCCGGGTCTCGTGAGGAAGGAGTCGGGGGCTACTTGGAACTGGAGGCCTCCACAAGGATTTCCTTTGGGGGAAAGTCGTACACTGCAGAGGACCTCGCAGAGTACATTTTCTGGTCGGGGGACGAAAGGGGAGTGGCCTTTGCTCTTAACAAACTCATCCACGATGGTTCCATGGTCAGTAGCACTTTCTTTTTTCCCATTTACACTCTGAGGATGAGCCGGAGGAGTGACCATCTTGTTTGGTTTGCAGATGAGTCGAGATGATGCGATAAGTTTCCTGGAGTCGGTCGACTCGAACTTGGCCCACATCAAACTCCAGTATCTACTTTCCACTTCCAAACAACAAAACAAACTTTCTCCGACACACAATACTACTCCACTTCCGACCCCCATCAGCAGGAGAGCAAGAAGAACGTAGTCGCCACGCTGCTTTCTTTCTTGGGATGCGTCCAACACATTTTGCATGAAGGCTGAATGTGTAAAAACAGACACTCATCAGTCCCTACAGGGTCACCCCCACCAGCACTGAAGCAGCCTCCACAGGGGCGACGTGAAAAAAGTTGCTGGCCCGAATTTCCCTTGAGTTTCCTTGTTGGGAGTTTTGTCACTTTGAATAAAAAGCTGTCGAAAATGTTTCTAAACTTGGCAAACACGACTTGTGCATCTCGCGGTGCATCTGAAGTTGACTCGGTCCCACACGACCCGCAGGAGAAAGTGAGGTGAGTCAGGAGAAGGAGAAGATCAGTTTCAACTAATAGGAAGACTTTCAAAGGGAATAAAGTTGTAATGCCGTCGGACTACCCGTCGACCGCAGATTAAACGCACAAAAGTCTCTCGACTGCTTCTGCTTCTGCTGCGGTGGGTTGTTGTAATCCGCTGTGGAGAAAGTATTAGCGAGTATCGACGAGGAGTCTGCAGAATGAGTTTATTTTTGGTCGATGAATTTAGAATTGAGAGTCTCTGGCAAATTGCTCGTGATTGAGCCTCCCAAATGGAAACACACAAAAAACTATTCACAAAGTGCAGACATCAGCACCACAAAAATTACACACTACTCCCTCAGCCCCGTACAATAATGGATATATACATGTATTCCTTCCTCCACTACAAAACCAATACTACGGTCTCACGATGCCCCATCGACTCTGCATTAAACTTTCTCTATACTTTCTGCGTATTGCAGGTAGGTATGGTTTAAACGAGGCTCTTTCTATCGTTGTGTGTGTTGTGTACTCGCGATCATCTCTGTTGAGATCAAAAGCCTTTTTGTATCCCGGGAGCAGTGGAGGAGAGATTAGAAAAGTAGAAAGGAGATCAAGTCTGAATTATTGTGACCCTAGGCCCCGTGTAGTTGTGTTGTGTGGTGAATTAAGCTTACATGGGAAATCCATCAAGTCTTTCATTAGAAAAACGGTCTTTGATGTGTGTCCCACTCATTTGCATTTGGAGGACTAGACGAGTCCTTCTGCTGGAGGTTGTGTGCAGTCTCCCTCCAAAGAATTCCCAAATCCTCTTAAACTCGTCCTGCCTTCTCCTCAGCAAGCCATATTGTCCGTTTATTGCTCCAGCTCCTTCCAACTGAAATGAAATTTTTCTCAGCAGCCATGAATAATGGAAACTACCACGCACTGACTCATCTCAAAGCGTAATAAGGGTTTATCCCAGCCCTAAATTAAATCATTTGTAACCACCATACTCTTCCGATTAACATCACCACCACCACCACCGACGCTGATGCTCCTGCCCCACTTAATCTTGACAAACGCGCAGCAGTTCTGGAGAAGAAAAAAACTC
>JAQIWV010000009.1:0-39757 GCA_034696705.1 Isotomurus plumosus
ACACTTCTTTTTAACCTTTATGCAGCTGGGGGGAATGACCGGAGGGGGAGGGGGTAACGGAGGCTGCTGCGATACACCTGCCATTGTTGTTGGGTCGTCTTCTCCGTTGTCGTCGTTGTCCTCGTTGACCCACGGGGAGAGGTCGTCGTACCGGAAACTCAGCGTCACCCGCTGGTTCCCAAACAACGCGTCGAACCTGACCAAAGTTTTTCAGTTAAACAATGACCATTATACAGTTAAAAAATCCATGGAAACAAAGACAGACGTACTCGTTGCTAAAGTGTATTGGAAGGAGGGCATTGTTGCCATGGTTTCTTTTCCTTGCGAGGTTGAGGTTTTTGTGAACGAGGAAAATTTTGGTGACCATTTCGACGGCGTGGCAGGTGTGAAGGATGACGTCCCCTTTGCTCGCAGCAGCCGCAGAGTACTGATGATGGTTGTCATGGTGATTTTGCAAAAGACATCCTCCATGCTGCTGCTGCTCCTCGTCGACAATTTCGTCATCGGTTTTATTGTCGTCGTCGTCATTGTTGTCATTGTTGTGGTGTTGGTGGGGGTGCTCGGAGCACGAGATGCAGTTGTGCTGGAAAAAATTGTTTTCTCCCGACGTTGTCGTTGTCGTGTCGGAGGAGGACCCAGCAGTAGCACCGGCAACAGTGGCGTTGACGTGGAGAACGACAATGTCGTCAAGGCAACGCGACATGCTCACGCCCTCGAGGTCGTCTTCGATGCTAAGGCGGTACTTCATCGTCAGACTCCGCGGGTCCAATATTATCAGCGACGTCTTCGTCACCGCAAGCACAATAGGGAGGAACTAACAAATACATATACAGGGGGGGATTAGAAACCATTTCGAACTTTTTTTATATGCAGGGTGTCACAAGTTGTTCTCAAAAACATTTCATAATTGCTTCAACAGGAGGTTAAGAGGAGCGTTTTTGAAGACGCGCTCTCGGTACTTTGTCGACGTCGACTATTTATAAGACACCCCGTGTATAAATGCCATCGCACGTATATCGTACCTTCCCTGATGACCGTGTGACCTTGTTGATGAGGTCAGCGAATACGACGGCGTTGTCGCTGTCTGATGCGAGGTCGCGGAAGGAGGTCATGCTCATTGTCCTTCGCCACTGCGAGTTCTGCCTGAGCCGAATGTAGTCCCCCAGAAACGGGTGCGAGATGCTGCCCAACGGAACAAGTTTAAGCAAGATTGTCGAATTTCGACTAAACTGTGTGTGTGTTACCTTCTGGGGTATGAGGCCTTGTGACCGCGGAAGATGACGGAGGCGGTGGCCTTTTCGTTGAGCCGCGCCATTTCCGCTGCGCTCGAGGACACGCGCACCCGGTACACTCGGCACTGCAACACACCGGAGGAGCGTCAACTAAAGTTAATGACCTTAATGAGACTTTAATTACCCTCCATCGGTGGAATAGGATTTTGAGTAGTGAGTTAGTTTCCTGGAGGTAAGAGGGTACGACGGGCCACTCCTTGCAGACGGGGCTCAGCATCGACCCCCGACGACGACGCAGCACTCCACACAACGACTTCAAGTACATTCGACGCTGAAAACACACACACACTTGCTTATCATTTTCGACAATTTTTCGACACTAATTACCTTCCAAAGAATGTAGGCCCTTTGAATTAAGGCAGCGGCGCGTCTCCGCCTCTTTCTGGTTAGCAGCGTCGAGACCTGTTTCCTCCTGAGCGCGGCCCTGAGCGCGCGTGAAATGGTTGTCTGCGCGCGGATGATGCGCCGGTACCGCTGACGCACGGCGAACCCGCGGTACGTTTTCTGGATGAGGAGAGCGAGGTCCTCGAGACGCTCCTCCCTGTACGACTCCAGCTCCAGCAGCTGCACACACAAAACTATATTTCTCACCCTGAACAGAATGTGTAGAATAATTGTGTGTCTCACAATGTTGATGTGCCTGAAGAAGACGTGATGTTTTCCCTTGAGGAAATCCGTCCCATGTTGGAAGCAAAGGTCGTTGAGTAGGTGAATTGCGGTTTCCCCCGCGTGTGAGTTGTCGAAAGTTGGCCAAGTTTTGAGTGAGAGTAGTTTGTATCTGTTGAGGAACTCGTCGACGTGGAACGAGTAGACGTGCGAGAGTTTGATGACCTTTGTGTAGTCGACGAGTCGGTGGTGGTGCTCGACCTGGAACCTCACGTACGGCTGGTCCCACGCCAAGAGGCTCTCTGAGGGACGGATGCACTTGACGTACGACAGCGAGACGCGCCGGTGGAGCAGCGACAGCTTCAGACACTTGACGTTGATTGACAGCTGCGCAAGGGGGGACAGCGGCTTACCCCCCGACGGGAGCGAAAACAGGTGGGACACTAACGGGTTCGAGGAGGAGGAGAGCAGGGACGTCAGGTGTGCAGGGAGCACCGAGGGAGTGTTCTCAGGGTGCAGCTCAAGCGGGGGTGGGGGCAGGTCAATTGTTTGACCTCCAGGCTGCAGCAGCGGTGACGACGACTTGCTACTGCTTGAGGTTTGCTTCGTGTCGATGGTGATCCACTCGAGGTTGTCCCTCGAAAACGTTTCCTGCATTTCCCGCAGCTTGGCGTCGACTAGGGACTGGATTTCTTCGTTCAGCGTTTCAACAAGGTGGCTCTCGAATGACACTGACGATGATGACGCTGACGACGACGAAAAAGGGGGCAGCCCCCCAACTGCTCCCCCCGTAAAGTCAAGGAGGTTCAGCTTGAAGGAGACTCCTCCTCCGGTGGTGGTCCCGATCGACAGCTTCGTCGTCAGCCACGCAAACAGACGCGAGTACAGCGTCAACATTAAAGTGCACGTCAGGTCATTCGACTCGGTCCACGACGACGTCGACTGCAGGACAAACTCAAGGTCAGAGACACCAATGAGGTCCGACAGCGACACCGACGATGAAGACGAGCCTGCCAACATTATAAAACGGGAGTGCAGTGTACAGAGGAAGATTGTCGAAAAAACGGCGACAATCGATATAATAATAATCGAGTGAAAATCGTCATGGGAATAAAAGAATTTGTGATTTGAACCCTGGTTGCCATGGAGAAAAGTGGAAAATCTCACCGGTTTTCACTCGAAAGAGTTTCAAAGATTTTCACTCAATTTTCGTCTCCGTTTTCAGTCGAAAATTTTCAATGTGGTAAAAAAGTCACACCTGTGTTATTTTTGAAGTGGTTGATGGCGACGCCCTCTGACCCGTCGATTTTGGTTGTGGCGGAGAAGGACACGTTTCCAAGTTTCAGTATTGCGGCGAGGATGCGGAAGACTTGTTGGGTGTGGTGGCTGCCGAGGACGCCGTTGAGGACCCTCCTCAGCGTCTTGAAGGACTCTGAGGAGGATGACGGAGGACTGCCACGGTGCTCCAGGATCCGATACGAGTCCACGTTCCTCACCAGACCAAGCGACTCTGCACACACAACAATGCTGACTTATCGCTGAGCTCAAATGCAAACAACTCTGTAAGGCTTACTGAGAAGTGCGGGTTCGGCTGCGGCGAGGAGGACGTAGAAAACGGCAAAGTTGCTGCTCACCGAGTTGCCGTTGCCGTTGTTGCCGGAGGAGGAATTCTGTGGGGTTGGTGGCAGTGATGAGGAAGGCAGTAGGCGCCACTTGTCCAGGTTGTCTGCAAACAATTATTCAAGTCAAATGCGTTTTTTGTAAAACTCCGTTGCCGACTCACAAGTGGCGAATTGGGCGGAGACGATGTTCCCCCTGACGTCGAACCCGAGCTCAATCCACTTGGTCTGCGAATGACACATATCTCCAATTAGATTCCTCGAGAGAGAACAATGAGTTGAAACCACTTACGAATCTGGTTGACCCGTGAGGGTTGTGAGTGGTGGCAGCGGACCCGAACGTGTCGAGGACGTTGTTGAATTCCTGGACGTCCTCTGCGAAACCCGTAGTCGACTCATCATTTCGTCGACTGAGGAAGGCGAGGTATGCGAGGGTTTGTCTCAGGTTGGTCGACTTGCCCGACCCCGTCTCCCCCGTCAGCAACAGCGACTGACGCCGCTGCAGCCCAACACGCCCGCTCCACAACTGCCAGTTCAACAACGAGTACCTACACACAACATGTACAGGGTCACACAAAAGTACATTAATACAAGTTAACTGTGTATTACAGGTGAGGTGGGTGTGCGGGGTTGAAGGAGGTGTTTGCGTATGCCTCCCTGACTTGTTCCGAGTAGATGGTCTCGTCCAAAGGCCGCTGCGGCGTCACGTACGACAACACAAACGGACCAAAACTCGTCTACACATTCAAACAAGCGTTAACTGTTGAAACTTAACTTATTTAAAATCTCTCGTCTCACGTAAGGAACGTCGAGTCTCCACCGCTTGGCGAGTTGTGAGCAAACGAGTTTATTGGTAACGCCGCCACCATCGTCACCGTCGTGTTTCGAAAAATCTCTAACTGTAGTTTTGTTGTCGAGAAGTTTCTCGAGCAGGTCATCATCCTCTTCTTCCTCTTCAGTTTGGCACGAGACCTCCGATAAACTCATCTTTTCTTTTCTTGCTGTGTCGACGGTGATTCCAATGTTTCGACACATCCTCACCGTCGTCACAAGTGAGACGTCGTCGTCGTCGTCGCCCTCCGAGCGAAGCACATTATCACACACCTCGAGAGCTGTGAAGCCCCTCAAAAATGAGGGAAAGCTGAAGAGGGGGCGACACTTTCACCACCACACACTTTCTCCTCCGTCTCAAATGACCCCGAACAAATTTTATTACACACCACACACAAAAACTTTTATTCTGATATGACTTTTCCACTACAGACAGACTACACAGGGTGTGTTTTGGGGCTAACGGTTAAAGTATTGCTCATCCCCAGATGACATTGCAAACGGGTTCGTCACTGCTGCAGAAGGTTGTTGCTGCTGCTGTTGATAGTCGGATGACCCGTACGACTGATGCTGATGCTGCTGCTGGTCGTAGTTCTCCAGCCTGGTGTTCGAATGGACTCTAAAAACAGAAACAGTCATCAAGTCGACGTGTGGGACCAAAGAAAGGTGTGCATACCGTTGAAGTCCGGTAGCGGCAGCGGACCCCCCGGGGACCCCATGGGGTGCGAGGTGACCAGCGCCGTCCTCAGCCCCGAGCATTTTGTGTGGGTCTTCGTCCTGGGGGAGCTCGGTGATGAACCCCCCGGCGTCCTTCCGGTAGAAGTTGAGGAACCAGAATCCCCCGAGGGTTATGAGACACACCACTCCGTACAGGGTGAACGTTGACTTTGTCCCCATGGAGGAGACGAGGAGCCCACCGAACACGGCCCCGAACCCCCGACCAAGACCGTGGTGCAGACCCTGCAGCACCGACTGCGCCTGGTGACGCATCTCAGGGGGAGTGTTGTGCGCCAGGTAGGAACAACACGCCGCCCACACCGCAGCGTGAGTTATTCCTACACAGACACGACACAAGTTGTCTTCAATTGTCTCCAGATTGGACCACACGATTGTGGCGCGGCGGTCGTTGGTCGTGACCGTGTTTGGCCTAAGCGGAGCGCAGGTCAAAGAGGTCACGGACAACGACCGCTGTGCCGCTATCGTACCTATTACCTTGAACGAACTCGAATGGGAGTACCCACCACGGGTTTTTGAGTACGGAGATGTAGAGGAACCGGAGTACGTTGCATAGGAGGCCGATGCAGAGGACCTTGACGTGCCCAAGCTGTGTGATGAACGTCGACGAGAAAAAGTACGCAAAGATCTCCGACACGTGGTTGATTACTGACGCTAGCCCAAACAGCGTCGGTGACCCTCCAAAGTCCTGCGCACACCACACAAACGTTAAATATATATCTTTTGTCGAATTGTGTCGAATTTCGCCTGACCTGTAGATGCCAGAATAGGAAAGTGAAAATGAGTCCGATTCCGATTCCCATGAGCCACGCGATGAAAAGGAATGCCATGCAGTTTGGTGATGACTTGTAGTGTTTGAGAACGAGGAACCACTCGGGAGTCTTTCTGTTCTGCTGAGCAAACACGGTCGAGTGCGGAATCCCACCCTCACCAATCACCCCACTTTGCTGCTGCTGCTTCACACTCCCGTCAATGTCAATGTTGTCGAACCCATGGAGACCACCACTGCCACCACCGCCGTCCATATCCATCTCTATCGTTGGGATAGCTACTTGGTCAGGCATCTTGATCCGCCACGCCAGTAGTGTCGCCAGACCCATCAGAACAACAAATATCGCAAAACACACCGTGTAGTTCTTTTCCTGCAATTCAATCAAGTGTTTAGTAAGAAAACTCTTTGCACACAAAAAGTGTGTGTGCTAACCTGCGGGAGAGGATCGCACTTTCTGAGTGGAAAAGTTGAGTGGTCGAGTGCGATTCCGATAAAGAACATTGCGATTGCCCACCCGCAGCTCCCGAACATCCGTTGGTGTCCGTACCGCCTTCCGGCCTCGTCCCCGAGGAACGACAGCACAGCAGAGTCGGCGAGAACAATTGACGGCGATGAGAGCGCCTCCCCAATTATGACGAGGAGGAGAAGCAGGAAAAACACTTTCGTCACGTCGTCCTTCTTGAAGATCTGCGATGAGAACGACGGACTCACCCAATTCGCGTTCTCCTTGGCGTCGTAGTGGATCGCGTACGACACCCGGAGTGGGGAGATACCAGGGAGCGGACGTGGAATCGCTCTCTTCGACCGCAGGGGGAGTGCCAGGGGGGGCAGTTGCAAAGAAGAGTCATCGTCGTATTCTTCGATAATGTCGTCGTTGTCGTTGTCGTCGAAGGAGGAAGCCTCGCGCTTGGTGAAGGTGACCGAGACTGGCTCAGGCTGAACGATCATCACGTGGGACTCGTTGACCTTTTTCAGGCACCCCACCGGCTCGGGCTGAATCGAGCCCAGCGGGAACGTAAACAGAATCCAGCACGCAAGGGAGACGAGCAAAATCGTCTTACCACGGTTCGTCCTAAATCGGGACACAAACACACGTTTACAAAAGGCCTATTTCAAGGTGGACAGTCAAAGTCATTCGAGATTTCCTGGAAATTTTCCCAACGAAAACCGTCTGAAAACGGAAACTGAGTGAAAACGGGTGAGAGAACAACGACTCTCTCGTTGCCTTGGTTACTTGGAGAAAGTGAAAATACTTTTCTCTCCCATTTTCAGTTAATTCTCAAGTGAAATTCTCCACAACTTTTCTGAAAACCTTTGTGTGCTGCTGTGTCAAATTACCTCTCAGCAAAGTTGACCCACATGGGTGCGGCGATGTACTCGACGAGTGGTCTGATTCCGGAGAGGACGCCAGCCTGGGCGCCGTTGAGCCCGAGTTGCTTAAAGTACACGCCCATCAGCGGAAACAGCGACCCGAACGCCGCGTAAAAGAAAAAGTAGAACCCCTAAACACAATTTTACACCCCCCAATTATTAACTGCCCCCCAAAGTAAGTCTGTGTGTGTACCTTAGCGACGACGAGTTCAGGTTCGAGTCCTCCGACGATAGTTTCGAGTAGTTCTGATGTTCCCCTTATTTTCTTGGTCGAGTCCTTTGGTTCTGGGTACTTTGATAGGTCGACGTTCTCCTCGGTGGGGTCCTGGTAAGGTCGGTAGTTGGGGTTGTTCAGCACAGAGGGGGAGGTGTACGGGGGGTTACCCCCACTTTGTTGTTGGTCTCCCTCCATTACGATGGTGATGATGATTTTCAGGGTGTGAGAGAAAGCACACAGTGTGTGTATTGATTATTTCTTGTGGAGAAAGTGCGCGACTTTTATTTTCTCTTCTGACTAGTTACAGTGTAAAAATATGAACTCTCTAATTATTTCTGACGTGGTTGAGGATCCAGTTGGTGAACTTTGAGATTCTCGTGCACACCCCCGGCATGTTCGGCTCCGCGCACCCGATCCCCCACGAAATTATCCCCGCAAGGAAGTAACGCCCGTCAGATCCAACCACCTGCAACGGACCACCACTGTCGCCCTACAATTAAAACAAGTTAGAACTCCTCAGGGAAATGTCGACAAAAAATTTCAGCGCTTACCTGACACGAGTCGCGTCCTCCGTTCTCGAACCCGGCGCATAGGAAAATGTCAGGGATGTACTCCATGCGTCCGCTCTTGAGGAACATGTCTCTGCACTTGTCATTTGAAATTATTGGGACCTGGACGTGCTGGAGCGTGTTTGGGAGCTGACCCCCCTCGCTCAGCCGCCCCCACCCCGTCACCGTCGCGTTCTCCCCAATTAGGAGGTCCTCGTTCCCAGGGAGACAAATCGGGACAATGTGCGGGGTCCCCAAAGGAATCGGAGCGTCCAGACGCAACAATGCCAAGTCGTTCTCGTACGTAAAAAAGTTGTATGACGGGTGGACTATCTACACACGCAACACACATTCTAATTTTTTCAACAAGAATATAGTTTTATGTAGTTACCTTTTTGGTGACGCCTTTCTCGGTGTGCGGATACTTTTCAGACGCCGCAGAGAAGTCAAACTCACCCAGCCGAATTCGAATCTGGCTCGTCATCAGGTCGTCAACGCAGTGCTAACAATTTAACACGGTTACAGTTATATGTTGCCAGTAAGAGTTTTGCTGTTTTGTGTTACCCCCGCGGTGGCGATCCACTGTTCGTTGATGAGCGCGCCTCCGCAGCGGTGCGTCGAACTGAACCCAAAAAACGACGTACGCCTCACCGACACCTGCCACGGAAACTGACCGTATTTCGCTAAACACAAACACACACTTTTAACCACAGTTACAGTCAAACACAGTTTTCAGCAAAACTCACCCTCGAGTCCCCCGACGATTCGTTTCTGGGGGAGCAGCGGGGCCACCCCGCACCCCCTCTCAAACTGAGGAACCGAAGATATGTTCTCAAACAACTTGGGACTCTCAGTCGTCACCGAGACTGACGGGTTGATGTACAAAGTCGACAACACCGGACGGTTGGTCGACGTTGCAGTTGTCGTCGGAGTCGTCGTTGGCTTCTCTGTCGTCGTCGTCGATGTTGTCGTCGTCGTCGTCGTCGTTGACTTCAACTTGGTGACGAAGGGTATCGATTCCTGATCATCGTCGTCGTCGTCTTGTTCCCCACTATTGTTGCTGAGGATAGTTTCCTTGACGATGGAAGAAGCTTGAGCGTGTTCGCTGGAAGTGATGACATTGTTTGTAGAGTTGTGATAGCAGCATGACCCGAACATGAACCCGTCCACGCACATCCCGAGATGCTTCCCATCGGACTTGAGACACTCCCACACGAACATGCAGATACCCTCCCCCTCGACCACGTCTGACCCCCCACCACCACCACCTCCTCCGTCATCGGTGACCCTGCACGGCTTGGGTGAGATCTTGTACGAACCTACACACACATAAACACGCATGACAAAAAACTTTCACTTGACTAAAAGAATGTCTACACTCACCGTTAAACTCGAACGATGTAGTTGTCATGGAGAGGAGGGTAACTATTAATAAAGTCAATAGGGAGTATGTCTTGATGTTGTCCATGATTAAAAAAGAGTAAAGTGAAATTGTGACTGAGTTTAGGTTTCGACGAGACTTTAGCTCGAGGGTATTAAAGTGAGAGTGTGTGTGCACAACATTGTTCTCGTTCTGCCCTACTAACACACAATATACCCTTCAGTCAATCCCTTAACCACACTCTACTACACTACTCTAGTTACCAAGCAACAAAACCACCTCTTCCATGACGACGACGCCAACTCAACAAAGACGAGAGAGAGAGCTTTTTTGCTCCCAGGACAACAAACGCAGTCAAGGACAACGAGATTCTTACAACTGCCGGCTGCACTACAAAACTCTGACAGATCATCATCATCATCATCATGGCAACCAACAAATTGTTCTTGACCATTTTACTCACTTCCGTTGCCGTGGGGACCAGCAGTGACCTTTACTCCTTCACCCTCGAGGACATCCAGGGAAACTCCATCCCCATGACCACCTTCAGGGGGAAGGTGAGACACACATCTTAGCTCATTATGTCAACGACCTTTAATCTAATATCTCCATGACAACTGACTGTTTCAGACGCTGCTGATAGTGAACGTGGCGTCTCAGTGTGGTCAAACGGACACGCATTACAAGGCGCTGAAGCGTTTGCACGACATTTTGTCCCACGACGGCAAGTTTTCCGTGCTTGCGTTCCCGTGCAACGAGTTTGGTGACCAGGAGCCGTGGGACGAGAAGGAGATTGAAGAATTTGTGCGCGGCCACTTCCACGCCGAGTTCCCCCTTTTCAAGAAAACAAACATCAAGTCGGGACAAGAACAACACCCCCTTTGGAAATTCATCATCGGTATATGGCAACAACAATAAGTTTAACTCGATATTCCCAGTTAAACAATTTAATAATCCGTTTGTAGAGTCGAGTGGAGTGTCTCCGTCGTGGAACTTTGAAAAGTACTTGTTTGACGGTTCAGGTAAGTTTGTGTCGTCATGGGACCAGAACACGAGCATCGAGGCCATTTTTGACACAATCCAATCAACAATCAATCAAAACAATAACAATAATAACAACGACAAAATTGAACTTTAATAAATCATTTCGCAAGTCCCCCGTGAATCTCAACACACTTTTCAACACTTAAACTTATCGCTACAAACTTGTGCACACAATCAGACTCGGAACAAACATACCGAAGAAGTCGCTGCTTCTCACCCGACCTCTGCAAATTATCAAAAACATATATACATTTTTTAGGTCAACAAATGTCAATAATCTTAAGCGCGCGTACCCTCTCGAGAAGATAGTAGTTGTCGGGCTTGAGCGTGTTGGGCTTCGGAACGTCCTCCAAAATCAAATCCGTCTCTTCCTCTTGTTCACTCCCCACGGCTTTAGCTATTGTCTCGTTGACGACCTTGTCAAAGTGAAGCAGCGGCGCCGTTCCCATGGCAACGCACCTCAGCTCTTCCAGAACAAGCTCAGGCGTCACTATCGTCTTTGTTGTTGGCTCATCAAGCTTATCCAAAAAATCTGACATTAACGACCGACGCCGCTGATGCGTTTTTTCTTCTGACGCTGCTGGAGGCGACTCTGGAACTGGAGGAATCGATATCAGAGACATTCTCGAAGAACTGCTGCTGCTGCTTCTGCTGCTTGAAGCGATTCTTCCAACAGCAGCTGGCTCCTCTGTTGGCGTTTGTTGGTCTTTCTTGGGCATAAACGATGACAACGAGAACGTCGGCGGTGACGAACTTTGCTTCATCTCTTGGAACCGCTTGAACGTCTCACGAAGCTTCTCACGAAGAGCCGCGTCGGGCGCACAAGATGAAGAAACTGAGTCTGCCGCGGACGGGAGGACCGGCGGTGGTGGCTCCGTCGGCAATTCTTCCTTCTTCACCTTCGACTTTGGACCCATCCGGGGACGAACTGCAGCTGCTGCAACTGCTGCAACAACTGGAACATCTTTCTTGACCATTTTTGACTTTGGCCCGATCCTCGGCTTCACTTTAACTTCTTCAGTCTTTTTTTTCTCTTCTTTTTTCCTCTTTTCCTCCTCCTCCCTTTTCCTCTTCTCTTCCTCTTTAATTTTCCTCTTCTTCTCTTCCTCTGCTTTCTTCTCCTTTTTCTTCTTCTCCTCCTCCTCCTCCATTTGTTTCTTCTTTTTCCACTCGAGAATCTTTTGTTTTCGCTCCTCCTCCACTTGCTTCTCCTTCATAATCTTCTCCTTGACCTTAAAGTCCTCGACCTTGACGACGAGGAACCGTTTCTCCAGCAGCCTCCTCACGCGCATCCCCAGGTTGCCCCCCGCCACCGCCTTGAGGTCATACCCCCCCACGACCTGCCCCGTCTTGTACCGCGCCAGCCGCGAGTACAAAAGCTGCTCCTCCTTGTACCGCGCAGACGCTGACAAGTGAACCACTGACGCTGCTGGGGGAGTTACAGGAGGAGGAACCTTGACGCGCACCACTTCCTCACGAAGTCGTTTCTTTGTTTTCGACCCCGCAACTGACACTGGCGGCGGCGGCGCCGGTGACCTCATTTTCTTCTTCCCCCCGGAGCACGAGGAACAACTCGAACTACTGCTACTACTGCTGCTGCTGCTGCTGCTTGACCGCGACCTCTTTCTCCCCACCACCGCTGTTGTTGTTGTTGTTGTGACCTCCTTGGCAACCTTCTTATTAGTCCCATTACTCTTGGTTGCCGTTGATGTGACGTTGTCAATGTTGGAGAGTAAGTGCGAGAGGATCCACTTTGCCTGCGCCAACTGACTCACCGTCGTGTCGATTATTCCCAACCCACGACGGATCTCCGCCTAAACAATTACAACCGTTTTCACACCATTTCACCATGACAACCATTGTTTTATTACCTTCATGTCATCGACAGTCTCCAGTTGTTGTTGTTGTTGTGACGACGACGGCTTTCTCACTGCTGCAGCAGTTGTTGTTGTCGTGGTAACAGTGCTGTTGTTATTGTGTTTGCTTGACGACGAGTGTTGTTGATGTCTGCTGCTGCCATGGTGATTAGGACCCCCACCCCCCCTGTTGCTGTTGCTGCTGCTTGTCTTGCCTCCTCCTCTTGTCGGTTTCATGATGACAACAAAACAAGAGTGAATTTCCCTCCTCGTCCGCACCACTTGGTTCAGAGCAGAAATGTCCTATATACTCACACACACACTCACAAGCAAGGTCAGTCTCACTAAACACCACAACAACGACAGGTCCTCCTCCCCAAACTGCCCCCCCACTGACCTCTCAACAACTGTGGGTCACCCAAAGGTCAGAGGTCATCGTGTCTTGAGATGATAATATCTCGGAGCAAGCCGCCATGCCTTCATCGGTCCCTCGCTGTCGTCGAAGACGTTGTTGTTGCTCCTACTGAACCTTCTTCTGACGTTGTCGCACAGTCGCTGTCGACGCTGTCACTGGAGGAAGATGAAGCTGGTGCTGCTGCTGGTCATCCGTCTTCGTCGACGACGACGACGTCGCAGGAGCTGCTTGAGTTTATTCGGTGCACGATGGCCAAGTCCGTCAAGGACAGAAACATAATCCTCAGAATCGAAACCGACCTCATCCAACTCGTCAAGGACGACGAGTAATAACAACTTTTTCTCCATTATTAATTGTCTCTCTATTGTCTTGATCGCTGAGTTGTGTTTGTTGTTGTCAGCCGAACGTCGCTCCCGTTCCCGTCAATGTCTTCGTACCACAGGATGCTTGTCCACCGGATCTCGACGCTCTTCAACCTCGACCACAACGTCGACCCCATCCTCACCAACTCGGTCGTCGTCTCCAAAACCATCAACAAGCCAGGACGACTCCTCGACTTTCGGTTCAAGGAACTCACCACCAGCAACAGCGACGATAACAACACCGACGCTACTGCAGCAGCTGCAACCAAGGTCGTTCACATCATCCAAAGGTCACCAACATCATCTTCTCACAGCAACAACCACCACCATCACCACCACCAGGTTCTTATCACACAAACACATGAAAACTGGAGAGTATTTAATGTTGTTGTAAAATTGCAGTCCTGCGGTGGCGGCGGTGGGTTCCGTCCTACGACGAGCTACGAGGAGCGTTCGGTCGAGTACAACCGTGCGCGGAGCAGAATTTTTCAAAACGAAGACACCAGCAGCAGCGACGGTTGGAGAGTCAACGGCGGTAGGCAACTCCAAAAGGTGGAGAGTTTCGACTCGAGGGCAACATCAAACAACATGAAGAAAACGAACGCGTACGGAAACCAGCACCACGTCAAAATGACACACATGATGAACAAGGCTGCCTCTTTCGGGGGATACCATAGCAACCAACTATACCCTAACTATCATCACCATCACCATGGTAACCATTTACTTGACACATTGATTTTACATGAAATAACAAATCATATGTTTAGTAGACTCGTCAGCAGCGTCTTCAGGTGGTGGAGCAGCGGGTCTGTCCCCGGCGTCGTCAGGCTACAAGTCGCAGTTGAGCTACAACAATTCTGTCGAGCTCATCGCCACACCTCCGCCGCAACAAACCTACAACAATACTCAGTTTACTCAGTTGAGCGCCAACAACGCTTCTAGTCACAAACAGCAGCAGCATCAGCAGGTCCTGTGGGCCATCACCGATCTCGCAGCCGTCCCCAACGGAGCAATCATACTCGACCCAAACGTATACAACTATTCACACTCTTTTATAACAAATTTTAATCACTCTTATTTTCTCCAGACTGGCCTCCAGACAATTCACCACAACAATCAACAACAACAGAAGCAATTCGATCAACAACAACAACACTACCAACAACAACAGTATTACTTATCAGGTATCACACACACACAGGGTTCACTTAAATGTTGTTAATTTTAAAACGACATTTATTCCAGCCACCCCGACGGTTACCAGTACTCAACAATCACCACACCCAGCAGCAGTCGTCCTGCAGCAGCAGCAGCAGCAGCAACATCATCTCTTCAACCCCAACTACCACCAGCAACAACCTCAACTCTTGCCTTCAACGTACTCGATCATGTACCACCCCCAACAGCAGTCATACTACCCTCCACAGCAGCAGCAGCAGCAGCCGACGACAGTACTTCCCCCAGCAACGGCGTACGCCCCCCCTCAACAGCATCATCAAATATTCTCCCCGGCTCATCATCATCAAATGTTGGTGTACCCTCCCCCTCCCCCCTTCCATCTAAGCAATAACAATGTGAAACGAAATAATCCTCGCGGAGGAGTTTACTTGTAATAAATCGCAGTTAGTTTATTCAATAATTATTATTCGCGGTGAATCAACACGTAGCCCGCCAGCCCCGCAAGCAACATGTACTTCACCTTAGGGTACTCGTTCATATATATCGTCACCATACCAACTACAATCATATCACACATTCCTTTTAGTAATCATTACCAAACTCAATTAACACTACTACTAATTAAGGAAGAAGTACCGTAAGGAAGAAGTCCTCGTGCCCTCCCGACAATGTCCTTTTTGGTGAGCCAGAGTTGTCCGGGCGCGTAGAGTCCCCTGTCGTCCACACTGTTGTTGTCCCCCTTCGTCAGAAACTTTACCGTCCCATTCGACCTAAGCACACCGTTTTTCAATTAGTTCATATACAAAAAAACGATTCCGATGACGACCTACTTTTCGTGAAGCTTGAGAACTCTGTGAACGATGGGGATGTCCCTGCCCTCGACCTTGAAGACGACAATCTCCCCAACTCTGATTGGGTCCTCCTCGTAGTTTGTGAGGAAGAGGAGGTCACCCCGGTGGAACGCTGGCTCCATCGAACCACTAGCAACAATCATCATCACACTCAATTATTATTATTACCATGGCAACCAAAGCAATAATAAAACAATGTACCTGAGTACGACGACGATTGGTGACTCTGACCCGGTGACGACCATGAGTCCCTTCCAGATCATCAGCGCCGACGAAACAATCATCCCGAAACTCAGCACCTGGTACAGAAACTGACGCTTGTTCATTCGACGAAGATCCTCAAATAACGAGTCCATCTTTAACTCCTAACTATCTTTTGAACTTTCAAACAACCTGTCAACTCAAACTCTACCCAACAACTGCTCCTGCTGCTGCTGTCAGATTTTTGTAATACGTGGACTTTACCACCACCCTGCACACAAACACTACACTAACACACCAGATACCACCACCAACCACACCAGCACACGTAGAATACTCAAAGTCATAACATCATGAGCTCATCTCATACGTGTGTACTCTCAGACTTGAAACTACATATCCAAGATATCTGACGAAATCAAGTGGATGTCTTTATTGGGAGTGCTAAATTTTTTTTAGCACCCCCCTGTATTCTATGATTTCCAAGTTCATTCATAAATTCGAAATTTTACTACAATTTTTACGCACGGTTGTTGAAACAATAGTCCATTTCCACATATAAATATGAGTTACCATGACAATAAAAAATATATGTAATGACAATTTCCAATTAATCCAGATTTATTTATAGAATTTTGAATTTCGAGAAACACACACACGTATGTATTTGTTGTTGTTGAGTTGTTTTTTATTCTCCTTCGGGGTATGGGCCGGCCATGAGTTTCTTCAGGAAGGCTGCAATGTTCCAAAATTAGACTGCTGACTCACCCAGAAGATAAAAAGAGAAAACTCACGCTTGTATGGGATGAAGCCGTCCTCGTCCTCTGGATCGCAGCACTCCTTGAGAATCGCTTCCGCCTCGTCCTTCTCAAGACGCTCACCTAACAATCAACTCACCCCTTAGCAACACAAAAACATGTTACCACACACAAGAGTTAATAACAGAGCGAGGGACAAATATGAGGTTAATAAACATTCATCATCTGATGGGTCCAAAGAAGCTTCGTGTTGGGGGGGGGGCAACGTGGCTGACCGAGTGACTGAAGGATGTGGTTGAGTTCAGCGTATGGCATCTTTCCGTCTCCGGACTTGTCGTACAACTTCAAGATCTCCGTAAAGTCCTCAATGTTTCCAACGTCCTTGTCCTTCTTGGCCTGCGCAAACACCGGAAGGAACTCGTCCACCTTCAACTTCTTCTCATTACGCTTCTTCGTCCCTCCCAACTTCTCCACAAACTTTTGCGTTGGAGCCAAGTTCAACGCCCGAAGGACATCTCCCAAGTAAAACGCATCCACTACGTCCGCTCCCTCAAAGTCGTAGATCGAAAACGCAAACTTGGCACCTACCAAGTCATTCTCATTATTCATCGTTTCTATGGGAATTTTAAAATAAATTAAACTCACGCTCAATGTCCCTGGCGCTCAGGTCTCCAGCCTGCAAGAATATATGACAAAAATTAATACCCAAAGAGAGAAAGGAGTTGCTAAGGAAGGGTTACCATGATGATGTCGACGAGTGTGTGTTTGGAGTGATGAGTATTAAGAGCTTATTGTTCCTTCTCTCCTCGCTGTTCGAGACACACTAAACTTTACCTCATCCTCACTTTACTTCGTCTCTCTCTCTCGTCTATTTTTAACCCCAGCCCAGCAGCAACCGAATTCAACTAAAAATAGAAAACCCCGAGAAATCACACACACACACACACTGAATTCCTCTCCATATGAAAAGTTTCCATGGACGCTGACGCGAACAAAGGAGAACCAAAATTCAAACACCCCGCTTGTCTCCCCACGTGACTGTCATTTCGTTCTCCTGGTCCGCCGCACAAGTGAAAATTCCACACACCCGATCGTCCTCCTCACTTCTCTCTCAAGTCTGCACCGGTCGCCATCATCGTCCTCCATTTTCACTCGACAAAAGTACATTTAATTTAATTACCCCCACACTAATTATCCCCCCCACTTAATAAAACTCTTGTCTTTCGCAGACTCCTCCTCCGTGTCAAGATGAACGCCGCTCGTCTCGCCAACATTCTCTGCAGGTCATCCATGATGACCACTTCTTCGGCTGCTGCTGCTCGACCCGTCGTCGTCGCTGCCAAGAACATGCAGATTGTACGTCCTCCTTCATTTTCACTCATACTTATTATTAATCCTTCTAACTGTGTCTGTCCTCAGGTCCCCTTCGGTCAACATCAGCAGCAGCAGTTGTCGACCTCTTCTGCTCGTCGGGACATTGACTCTGCGGCCAAGTTCATTGGTGCTGGGGCTGCCACCGTTGGAGTCGCCGGGTCAGGCGCTGGAATCGGGTCCGTCTTCGGGTCTCTCATCATCGGATACGCCAGGTTAACTACTGACGTCACTACTAATTATCTGTAATTAAATTACTTAACTAATGCTGCGATTGGTTTTTGTAGGAACCCCTCGTTGAAGCAGCAGTTGTTTTCGTACGCCATTTTGGGTTTCGCTTTGTCCGAGGCGATGGGTCTCTTCTGTTTGATGATGGCGTTCCTCCTCCTCTTCGCTTTCTAAACATTGTCAAAAACAATCTAGTAACAAACTTAAATTAAATTGTAGCAACAACTTATTACTCCAACAATAAATTAGTCCACTCCGGTAATAACCACACGTGCACACAAATTTAATTCGACCATAGTCATTTTTTCCCGCATCAGTAATAAACTTGTAAAAATCTCGTGTACAACCCAAGGACCGTAGACGATTAATTCGCCCAAAAAAATTGTTCGCTCATTATCAGAAATAAAAAGATTGTTTGTAAAAAAGGTTTAATTGCAAAAGACTCGAGAGAGAAATAAGTTATATAAAGCTAATAGAGTTAATTCTGTTTGATTCTCTTCCTGGGGGGTCCGATGGGTGGGATTTGCTGCGTCGCGAGTGCGCGGAAGGCCTCCGCTATCAGGTGGGGGTGACTGTGCACCATCGACTTCCAACCCGACGTGTCCATCACGTCCGTCGGGTGGCTGCACACAAAACAACAAAATTACTCATCTGCACAGACTTTAAGGTGATAAAAAACCGCTCGTACATGTTGATAAAGTCGATGGCCTGTGCCTTAAGCTGGTCTGCCGAGTGTAGGTCAGCGAGGATGAGGACCTCGGCTGCGTTCTCCACGCTCAGTCCCGTGCACAACGCCTCCTCGCACATCACCTTCAGTCTCTCCAGCGCGTATCTACACAAACACAACCATATCAGCACACATTTAACAATTATTAAAAAGCAGTGTTTATACTTGTCAGCTGCGGCGAGTAGGTCGTCTGCCATTTTGTCGAGGTTCCCGCTCTTCCCCGTGTAAATGAACCGGAGCATCTCCCTCAGGACCTCGTTGTCCACGTCCGTTATCTCAACTCGGTTCTACACAAACAAAACAGTCAACAACACACCTATTCACTTTTTTCTTATTAAATAATTATGTACATGTTTCCTCTCCTCCATTTCGTGTTCGAACATGGCGGCGAATACGGGTGACCTCGCGGCGAGAACAGCTTTATGAGCCTGGTACTCCTTCCCCGCAACAGCTAATGTAACATCGGAGAACTTTTGTGACTCGAACAGCGCCCCGAGGTCCTCGCTCAACTTGCACTCGGGGACCTTGAACTGGACCGCGTTCGACTGACCGCTTATATTAACGCTGTCAGCCACCACCGACACCTCACAAAATATCGTCAGCTTGTCGTCCGGTAACAACCCGTTCGCCTCGTCCAACAAAAAGTCGCTGCACAAAACAAATACAATTCAACACCATCACACAACTTGCCTTTTAATAATGAACTGACCGCCTGATAAACTTCTTAAACCCCCAGTCCTTTCCCTGAACGAATCTGTATGCGCGCTGCGACTCCATCGCCTTCGTCTCCTCCCTCTTGGCGTTCAGAATCGAAAACTTGAACTTGGCCCGAACTTCACTCTTGTTGCACGACACCAACAACAAATACAAACTCAAATAGTCCTTCGACTCCTCGTCAAGCCCCTTCGGGTTCACCCTACAACAATCATTTTCCCTTAGCAACCAAACAATTTCCATGACAACAACAACATTGTTTACCTGAGACACCACTTGAGTTTGTCGTTGGCTCCGGCAGAAAAGGTCGACGACTTGAGAACCTCGCCCATTTCCTCGCGGCAGAAACTAAAGTTGTTTATCGTCCACATGTAACTGAACTTTACCACCTTGACCTAATCACCATGGAAACAAATTTTTAAAACGTGCTCAAAACCGTTGTTGTTATTATTGTTTACCTGAGTGTAGCACCAGTTCTCGGCGACGGGTGTGGGTGCCTCGGGGGGAGGAGGAGGCGACGGAATGTTCCTGCTTATCGCATTATTGTTATTGTTATTGTTCCCCGACGTACTGTTCGCACCACCACCATTGTTATTGTTGTTCGACATGTCGAACAATCAATCGACTTCTTCTACAATATTCGTGTTCTCTACTCTGTGAGTGAAGGTGAGAGAAAGTTGGACATCAACAATAAACAAACAGTTCATACATTCACCAACAGGGGGCGCGGCACTGCCCACCACCACCACAAAAACTTTATTTCTCTTTGTTCTAACACAGTTGTGTCCTATTGAGTCCTAAAATTGTAACTAAAAAAAAAGACCGTCATCGTTACGACCTGAACCCGGGTTTGAATTGGGGGAGCATGAGCCCAAACTTTGACTCGATCCCCGAGAGGATAGGCAGCGCGACCTCGAACCCTCCAATGTGGTCCGGGTTCTTCTTCTTCCCCGTCAACAACGGGTCAGCAACCACACCCGTCGCCGGTACCTTCAACTCTGACCCCGCAGGGCGGCTGCAACACAAATAACACGGTCACACAACAAAACTTTTATGCGTGTCAATTTCCCTGGCGTCTCCAAGGAAATTGTGGTCAACATGTAAAACCCTTACGTTCCGCCAAAGTCGATATAGAATAGTCGTTGTAGTATTTCATACGTGACTAGTGTCACCCCAAACTGCGGCGAGGACCTGAAAACCCTCGCGCCTGCGCCCTTCCAAAAAGCCCTTCCTCCCTCCTCGGCCCAAATCTTCCTCGTCGCGTCCATAACCCCGGTGTAAGTTGTTTGACCCGCGCGGGCAACGACCTGCAGCCTCGTCTTTATGACGTCAGCGGGGGTTACGAGGGAAGCCGCGGGGACCCCAGCTATCGCCCCAGACACCAAAAGCGTCCACGGCGAGTTGTACCCGTTCTCGTCCTGAAACTTTACCTTTGTGTGCGCGTACACAGGGAAGTAAATCGCGCTAAATGGCACGTCACGGAGGAAACACGCTTTCGCGCCCTATAACACAGAAATACAAATTATTGACCTCTGATGATGATGACCCCAAAAATGATGCTGACCTTGTACAGCCCAAAGAACCCGAGTTCCTTGACAACGCCTAGTGCAGAAATTTTTGTTTGACTTGCAATTTCCCCCGCGACCTGCAACCGAATCTTGACAATCTCAAGAGGATTAGTGAACACGACCTGGCTACCCCCAGCGCACGCCCCCGCAGTTACTTCCCCCCACAAAGGTATCTTACCACTACGCTCGTCCATCAACTTGTCACGAACAAGGTCGTTCACCTGAAACAAGACAGCTGTAAGCAACCCGACTTCAAAAATTGCACCTCAACTGTTCTAACGGTCAACTTGATGGCCTTTTCAGGTGCGACTCCCATGAGCTGTGGTACGAGTCCCCTGTAGAGCCCCGCGACGCCCTCGTGCCGAACGACCTTCCTGAAACAGTCCGCGCTGCTCCGGTACATCAGCTCACCAATGTACGACCCCGCACGCTGGTTCTGCATTCGCGTCTTCACCAAATCAATCGGGTACACCGCCGTCGCTCCAACCGCTAAACAGCAACAACAATTAATTCATCTCCAAGCCAACCGTCTACAGTTGCAGCGCTTATTACCCCCCGCGGCAGCGCCGAGTGTGAACCGGTAAGCGGACTCGAGTAGGATCATGAAAACGCCCCTATCCTCTGGCCTCTCGACGACCTTAAAATCGGCGAACCTCCTTGTGATTTGCTTAAAGTAGTGTTCGGGAGCGATGGCCTGGAGGTCAGCGTACTGGATCCTCCCCGTTTGGTGGAGGAGGTCACAGAGCTGAAAGAGTATGTCGACTTCCAGTGGAGTAATTTGGCTCATCATCTGCGCCGAGTGGAGAAACTCTTCTTTCGTCACTTCAGTCGTACGCACTCCTTGCGTCGCGTTCAGGTAAATCTTTTTTATCAGCTCCATGTTGTTCAACAACGAACAGAAGGCCGTGAAAAACGGGTACGACACTTTTTGAGTGTGCGCCACGGAAATTATGTTCTCACGCACTTCTGCCGTTAGCAAGTGAGACTTTATCTGAGTCATTATCGCGTAGAAATCTACCGCTGTTATAAATCCCGTGCCGCTTTTGTCTGAACGACGAAACGCCTCCACCGCGTACTCCTCGTGGAAGTCCTACACAATCAGTTTTTACAATAGGGGACATTTATTAAGGGGAATTGAGAGAAAATCTCCTGGGGAATATAGCCATTTTCAACTGGTCGAATTTCGAAGGATTCTTATCTAATTTCGCGGCTCTCTTTGCCCCCACAAAACGGTTAGCGTAATGAAAAAAGAATGGAAAAACTCACGTGAAGGAACTGTGAGAACTCTGGGTAAGTGACGACTCGCTGCTTGTCCTTTCCAAAGTAAAGCTTGACAAAGTTCCCGTCCAGGTCGAATGGGATCTTATGGAACATTTCCGTGTGCCTGATGACCCCCTGGAACTCGTCGAACGTCACCAGACCCGTACCCTTCGTGTCAAACAACTGGAACGCGATCTAACAAAAACACCAAACACACATTAAACCTCCCTTATCCACACTCACTGATCTGTAAAACTGACCTGATAAAGCGCATCGGGAAGGCAAAGTAGTCCCTCGAAGGCCTGAAATTCTGGAAACGAGATGAGGTTGTCTTTTGACGTGTCGATGATTCCAGCGAGGAGCCTCACAGACTCTTCGTTGTAGTTTGTCGACGGGAAGAGTCCGAGAAAGTTTCTCACAAAGTCGTTCGCCGTCATGTACGCCTCCTCATCCCCAGATATCTCGCTCCTCAAACGAACCGACGCGTACTTTTCAAATATACTGCACAACTTTTCACCGTCCGCACGCTTCAGGTATCCCGGGGCCTACACAACCGAAACAACACTGTTAAACGAAGATCGCTGACCGAACAGGAGGTCACTGACCTTGTCGCTGCTGCTGCTAGAGGAGGAACACTCTGCCAACAACAAAGGGTTAAACAAACCAAACAAAAATCCATCCAACTAAAAAAAAAGTTAATCAAGCAAAACTTAATCAAGTCAAAGAATAAAGTCAAAAACAAGTTTAACTTAATTCTTACCAGGTACGCGAGTTCGGGGAGGGGGGCCTTATTCGGTGGGTGTGGTGGTGGTGGTCCCATGGCGACAGCGAAAGAAAGTCTCTCTTGGCAACGACGACGAAGACGACGACGAGTTCCTGGGAGTCAGCTGATGATGGTGATGTTGGATTTGGCAGGTTGACCCACATAGTATGCAACCCACGTGCTCACGAGATACGTAATGTGTGTACTACTTAGGTTGTTTTATTAAAAATATATATATGAATTAAATACACAATTATGAGTAACTATGGGTCATCTGTTGTTGCTGCTGATTTGTCCCCTGAGGAAGGCCTGTGTGAAGTCGAACACGGAGAATGAAATCCCTGCGGCCACTGGTCCCTTGAGCCAGTTCATACTCAGACCCTTGTACAGCCCCCCCTTAACCCCCTCCGTCCTAACAACAAACACAATTATTATTAACAGCACATCTTTAATTCAACTCCCACTATAATACCTGAGTATGTTGGCCATTGTGGGGAACACGCGCGCGGAGGGGTCGACCTTCCCGACCTGCATCCGCCGACGCACAATGTCAAAGGGGTACGACGAACTCTGACCCAGCACCCCTGACACCGCACCAAACATTAACCTGCACAAAAACACTCACTTTAAATAGATCCCTATAGAAACAGTTTAAAAAAACCCCTTACCTAAGATGATGAGGAGCCTCGGAATTGAACTTCCTGTGATAAGACCCCTTGAGGGTCTCATAAGTGTAAAATGAGAACCCAGCGTAGGGCACGACCCCGAGCATAGTTGGAACGTACCCCCTGTACAACACGGTCCACTTGGCCCACCACTGCTTCCCCCTCCCCTCCTCTTTAATGACCTTCCTAAAAACGTCCCCCAGGGACTTGTACTTGCACTTGGGACTCACTGCGAGCCTCGCCCTCGTCATGTCCAAAGGGTACGTCAGCGACTGCGCCGTCACCCCCGCCAGTGACCCCGCCATGAACCTCAGGATTTCTGATGATGAAGCTCTATTGTCCCTAACGTTGAGGACGCGTTTCCACTGCTCGTGCGCCGTAAACTGAATCGCGGCGTACGGAATTATCCGCGCCATCGTCGCGCTGTTCCCACGAAACAACGACACAAACCCGTCCGTCCGCCACGAACGCTCAAGGTACTTTAACACCGTTCGAGTCGAAAAACGAGATGAGGACGTCGTCTGCTAATTACTTTATCTCTTAGCAACTGATTTTTTTTCAATTTCAATATTATTTTTATACCTGAAAGTATATCTTTGTTCTGTCGAGCGGAGCGATCGTCGTTTTCGCTAGCGCCCCAGCAACCGCCCCGGCAACCAGCGACGTCACCAAACGAGAACCCTCACTCAACTCGTCCTGCAACCGTTTTTTAATAGTTAATCTCCATGGCAACTGTACATATTGGAGTGTCACTGACCTTACTCGTCCCCCCCGTTGTCATGGTGATTGCAGTGTCCCCCCTAGAGACGGTCACTTTTGCTGATTGTCGTCGTCATGAACTTTGGTCTCTCCTTCCCGCCACTCACTCTCAACTTGTCCCACAATAACAAACACACACACACACACACACTTGTGTCTCTCGTTTTTAAAATAGTTGCCATGGCCTCGTCATCGTCGTCGTGGGGGGCTGCCGCCTCCTCCGACACTATGATGGAGGAGGACGACGACGACAACAACGCCACTGCGCCAACGTCAGCTGCGACGTCATCGTCAACGACGACGTCTTCAGTGGAGGACCAGCTGGGGCTGCTCCAGCAGCAACTGAGCTGCCTCCGAACGAACGACAAGGACGTCCTCGTGGGTCAGTTCCAGAAGATTATCGGACCCTCACTCTCCCCATACGCCGCTCAGTTCTTCCTCGACATGAACAACTGGTATTCCATTCTATTATTGCTCTCTCTCAAACGTTTTGGTAACCCCGGAAACAAATGTTAGGAACGTTCAACTGGCGGTGGGCTCGTACTTTGACCTCATCGGGAGCAGCGGCGGCGGCGGCGGTCAGCAGCAGCAGCTGCAGTTCGCAGAGGGAGGAATTACTCCCTCGCTGTACTCGCGGATGCCACCTCATCATTCTTCTTCCACAATGATTCCTCAGGTTGTCGTTGACCCCCCAGAAACCTGTCTTCTTCGAGGGACAACATCTTCATACGCCGTCAACGTCCTCTCAATTACCTCCAGCAGCAGCAGCAGCAGTTCTTCGTCGCCGTCACCGCCGAACGTGCTTGTGCTGCACAGCGCGCCGGGTCGCCGTATAACAGTGAAAGTAGTTGTTGAGAACTGCGGCGGCGTCGGTGATGTTCCGTGGCCGGTGGGAACGCGTCTCGCCTTCGTCTCTGGGAACGCCAACATTGTCTGTGATCACGAGTCCAACAACTTCACCAAAACACCCGTCAACGTAAGAAACATTTTAACCGTTCCTTGCACCGCTTCTAATTAATGTCTGTGTTGCAGCCGTTGGAGGTTGTTGAGCTGGAGTTGGTGCTTCTGGTTCCGTTGTCGACGGTTGTCCCCTCGGAGATTGTGATGGAGTTCCGCCTCGCCACCCCCGACGGCCTCATCTTTGACACCGAACAACAACAACAGCAACAGTTGTCATCATTACCTCTTCAGCATGTGTCGTCAACGTCGGTGAACATCAGGTTGGAGGTTGAGGACGACGACGCCTTAACCCGCCGAATGATGATGCTACTTTCGACCCAATAAAAATAACTCTTTTTCGACATATTTTTTCGACAGATATTTTTTCGACAACATTTTTTCGACAATCGTTTGAACCCTCTTATAGCCTATGTGGGAATGTAAACTAAATGGCACCACAAGAAAATCACTACAACCGTTTCACGAGGTTGTTGATGGCGAAGGCGTCGGGGACGACGAGTGTCTCGAGAGCGACTGCAGACGGGTTGAACGGGAACTTGACACTGAAACTGTACTTTGTGTCCATCAGCAAAGATGTTGTCGTCGCCGTTGAAGACTCTGAGGACCGCATCTCTGTGAGCCGCTGCTGAACCGAGTTGATGAGCACCCGCGAAACTCTGTCGCTGTCATACCCGTCCTTCGAAGTGTACAAGTTCAGCAGTTTCACCACCTAACATAAACTCAATTTAATCATCTGTTCAGGGTGAATAATTTGTGCACACATGTACCTGCTGAACGGATAGTTTGTCGCAAATGTCACACAGTCCCTGTACGTCCTTTTCGTTTTTCCTCGCTTGCAACAGTTGACTCGCCTGGACAACTGGGGCCAACGTTTCCGCAACCGAACCGTCCAGCTTCTTTCGACGGCACCACTCCTGCAATTAACACGCACGTCAGTTTCAACAAACTTGTTCATCCAGTATAAAGTTACCTCGAGTGTGGAGACGTTGTATCTGATTTCGATAGCTTTCTGCCAGTTGCATAGCTCCCTCCTGAGGAGGAGGTTGTTGAGTGCCGCAGCGCAAACGTAGTAGTACATTTGCTTAAACACCTGCTGCACAACCTCAAAATCGAGCTCGTACGACGATAACACCCCGAAAAACGTGTCCAGCTGAGCCGTCAAGTTCTCCATCGGTTTTGCACCACAAGTTGTTGCTGTCCCCAATGAAGATGACCCCCCCGTCACGTCAATTCCAGCGTTCTCAAGAACCGCAGGGACTATCAGCGACTGAATACCGTCCTCCAGCTTCTTTATCAAAAGCTGCAAACACAAATACAGTTCTAATTAAGCACACACACAGTCTAATTGCAGCCTCACAGTAACGTACCATGTAAATCCAAACGGCGTGATCTGAGAGTACTTGTCTGTACTCTGATAGGTCAAAGTTCTTGAGCGCGTGTTCGTTCTGAGTAGGAGTATTGTCTGCCTGGAACGACGCGTCCCCCGAGTACTGCTTCAGCGTGTGCAGCAGCCGCAGCACGTTCGTCAGCCACAAAACTATCGTGTCCAGACTCTCACTTTTCTTCCTTATCACGCGCTTCACAAACGAGATCGCTCCAGCAAGCAAATCACGAACAAGCTGGTCGTCGTTCAAGTAGTCCGTATACCGAATCATCATGAAGATCACGTACGCTGGAAGACCAGATGGACGCTCCTTCACCGCAACGGAGGGGTGGAGGTCTAAAAACAGGACACCAAGTTACAACAAAGTCAAATTGTGTTTCCAGAGAAACTCACCAAAGATGATGGCCCTGAGTATTTTGTTGAGGTCGCTTTGGGGGTACTCGAGCATCCCCAGGTGCTTTCCAGCTGCTGCTGCTGCGGATGTCTGCCTCCGCACCGCAGGAACAGGAACAACGTCGTTCACTTGGAAACTACGGTTACCGAAGCTGTCATTCTGTTGCGACGATGCCGCCGCAAGCTGGTCCTTCAGCCTCGAGTTGGCCATTCTGAGCTCCCGCACCTGACCCTCAAGGGACCCCAGCTCCTTGTTCTGGCTCTCAAGCACCTACAACAACACACAACCGTCACTCTAATCATCTTTTATAACGTCACTCTCAACTATACCTTCTTCAGCGCGCTGCTGTCATCGTCACCGTCAGTGCTTGCGGCGATGATGACGTTCTGCTGCCTCAACCGTTTGTTGTCGCTCTCCAGTTCCTCCACCCGCACCCTCAGCACCTTCACGTCATCACCAACTTCAACAGCTGCACTTCCAGGAGTGACGCCGATCCTCTTCCTGACCTCCTCCTGTCTCATTTCCCTCTCCCTCTCGAGCTCCTCCTCCAACCTCATAACCCTGTCAATGTGCTCCCTGTCTGACCTCACCGCCGATCTTAACCGATCGTTCTCCCTCTCCACTTCAACAAGTTTCAACTTCATCTCCTCCACAGTCGCCCTCACACTCCTCAGCTCCTCCTCGACCGCAACCTTCTTCGCCACAACATCCACGTGCTCCTCCTCCAGCTTCTTTTTAGCCCCCAATTCCTCCTCACTTTTCTTCCTTAGCCGCTCCACCTCGACCCTAATGGCCTTGTTCTCCTTCTCCTGCCTCCTCCACCCATCAACTTCAACTTTAAGCTTATCAAACTCCCCTTTAGTGACCCTCATCTGCGCAGACTCCTTACTGATCCCCTCAATCTTCTGCTGCAGCGCGATAATCTTGTTCTCGAGCCCTTTATTAAGTTGCTTCACGTGCTCCAAGGACCGCGCCTCCAGCTTCAGCCCCTTCAACCTACTTTTAGCAAACCGCCTCCTCGCAACGGACTGAATCAAAATTATCTTCCGCATCTCCTCACGGTAATTCCTCCTCTGTATCATCATCCGAACAAAACTCTGAATCACCGTCGCCGCACGGTCACGACGCATCTTGACCGCTTTTTCCCTCGCCAAAAATCCCCGTCCACGCCGCTGAATCCCCGTTACCAACCGTCTCAGGTTGAGGAACCGCCTCCGCTCCATAAACATCCTCACCGTTTTTTGAATAAGCGTCGCCGCTTTGTTCTCACGCAGCGATTGCGCACGCTTACGCGCAATGTACCCACGACCAAACTTTTGTAACAACACCGCTGACTTTTTCAGTTTCATATACGTTTTAACCTTCGCAAAAGCTCTCACAGTTTTCTGAATAACCAACCCCGCAGCCTTCAACTTGTCGAGCCTGAGTTTCTCGAGCTCAGCGACCTGGCCGGCCCGAAAAAATATCCTCGTCTTCCCCAACCTGTACTTGTCCGCGTCAGGAATCAACTGCAGCAACAGCGACACCGACAACTCACGCGGGGACTCCAACGGCTTCTTCTTCTTCTGCGGCAACAAAAGCATTCTGTACCGGTCCAAAAACTGACCATACACCCACCGCGAAGGGAACCCCGCTGCTGAGATCCTGATTGTCTCGAGTACTCCACACGCCCGCAGCTGCTGCACCGCGCGAACGTTCTCAAACACAAACGGGAGCTTACTATCGTTCGGCTTGATGCAACGGACGTAGTGCGGCGTTGTCGTGTTCAAAGACGTCATCAGCAGTGACAGCGAACTCATAAACTGAGAACCAGTTGTAGCTAATCCCGTGCGGCGGGAAGAGGAGGAGGTTCGGACACCACCTGATGCACCACTTGCAGCAGCAGCAGCAACGGACTTGACGAGGTTCGACACAAAGTCGCTCTGAAATTGATCAATCACAAGACGTTACTTTCGCACTTGATTTATTTATTTATTTACCGTGTGCCAACCTTCGAAGACAAGATGGCAGCGACGAGTTCGTTAGAGAAAGCGTCCCTGTTTTTCTCGATGAACCCAGCAGCGGTGTAAGTGACGGTGTCAGCAAAGTGTTGTACGGCAAACATCGAGTCCTGCCCGAGTTTTGGTCTCTTGTAGTGTTTCCACTTGGGCTCGCACGTCGAGTGCAGCTTCAGCAGCCACGACCCGTCGCTCCCGCTGTTCCCCAAACGACACTCCTCGTCCAGCAGATCCAAAATACCCAGCTTGCTCTCTATCAGGTCGATGCACGGCTGGTTGTCGTAGAAATCTATCCGCGTCCACTCAATCCCCTCCTGCACATACGTGTCCTGGTCCAACTTGAACACGTGCTACACACACACAAAAGTTATTCATCGTCAACTGGGGTGATGTAACGGTGTGTGTTACCAAGTTGAACTGCTGCTGAAGCTTCTCATTGGCGTAGTTGATGCAAAACTGCTCGAAAGAGTTGGTGTCGAACGTCTCGAACCCGTAAATGTCAAGCACCCCAATGAACCTCATCTTTACCAACACTTCTTTCTGCTGCTGATTGTTGAGAGCATTGTTGATGTTCTCGACGATCCAGAGAAACAGCTGCGAGTAGAGTAGCTTCGCCAATGCGTCCCTCGCGTGCGCACACTCTTTCGACGTCTGCTTCTTCACTATTTTTTCTCGACCCGAAGTTATCTCCTTCGTCGTCAGCGTCTTCCTCAGGAGGTCAAAGTCGACCCCCAGAAGAACCCCAAAGTGCTGCAGCCACACGCTGTCCTTCTACAATACAAACTATCAAACTCAACACATCTTAAACTAAACTTTGTGTGCTTACGGAAACGGTGGCTTCGTCAGCTCCCCCGGAAGAAACAAAAGAGACGTTTCCGAGCTGTAGGATCCCGGCGAGTGTCTTAAAAACCATCCTCCTGTCATCGATCCCGAACTGCAGCAGCTTCAACGCTTCAAACGTCTCTATGAAACTCTTTTTGTCGTCGATGACGCACGCGGGGGAAGACTTTGTGTAGTTGAACTGTGTTGATTCCTCGAGGAACAGCCCCGAGAGCTCCTGGTGGTCCGCCCTGCTCCGGCACATTTGGTAGAAAATGTGGTAGTTGCGCTCCTCCGACGACTGGAACACCACACGTGACTTTTCAAGCAAATATGTCCTCATCGACGCACCCGTTATCACAAAACGAACGTCGAAATTCAATTCCACGTATTTTCCTACACACACAATCACCGTCAATTCTATTTCATACCATCTGCTGATCTCAGTCATACCGAATCTGGAAGAGTTGTCGTTCCTGGTCGTCTTTGCGTTCCCGATGGCTTCCATTAGGGGATTAGAAGCGAGGACCTTCCTCTCCACCTGCGTCTCCTCCAATGTCTGCGAATTACTGCTCCCACCGACGGTTGCAAAGTACCGCATGGCATACTTGGCGCTGACCGTTTTCCCAGCGCCCGACTCACCCGATACGATTATCGACTGGTTCGCTCCCTCCCTCTCCATTTTAGTGTACGCATCCTCCGCGACCGCAAATATATGCGGGTCAAGCAGCTTCACGTTTCCTCCACTCGCACCAGCCGACCTTCACCACAACAACAACAATAACAATCACAACTTGTCACAATTGAATTTTACGAGATAATTCACCTGTATGCGAGAATGGTTTCCTTGTTGTAAATGTCGAGTTCATCGTAAGGGTTGATTGCGACGAGGACAATCCCGCAGTAGGTGTAAATAATGTTCCTCGCGAACCGATGCCTCAGGTTGTGGAGTACAGCGGGCTCGTGGAGGTAACTCAAACTGGTGAGGTCATTCTCCCCGATGAGAATGTCTGGGTTCCTCAGGTGGTACCTCAACTTGTTGTCAACAATCAACACCTCATCTTCAACACACTCTTCACTCCTCACATGGAGCTCCTTACACCCAGACTTGAACTCTCGCGTGACCTCAACGACCCTCCACACCGACGTCACGCACGGAACCCACACAAGCGTTCCCACCCCCAACAACAACTCTTCATGACTCATGTCAACACCTACACTCACCTTTTGTTGCCATGGGAATACATTCAAACATCCCGCCCTACACACACACTCTGCACTCAAACTGAGATGAAGTCGGCACGGACACGAAGGCAGCAGTCCTTGCAGAAGAATAACACGGTGGGGCGTTTGAGGAGAGTGCCAGCTTCAGTCTGTTATAACGGTTTGTCATCGACGGACGTACATTTGATCCAGCAGCCTTATATTAATTCTTATGGGCGTCGTGTAGGTTTAATTTCATTGTTAACATGGCTACGACGACGAGGGACGACGAGTACGACTACTTGTTCAAAGGTAACACACACTAAGGTCAAGTTTGAGGTCACAGAATAACTAGAATATTGTGTTTAGTGGTGTTGATAGGGGACAGTGGTGTTGGCAAGTCCAACTTGCTCTCTCGGTTTACGCGGAACGAGTTCAACTTGGAGTCCAAGTCGACGATTGGGGTCGAGTTTGCCACGCGCTCTATCAAGGTCGATGGGAAAACAATCAAGGCCCAGATTTGGGACACGGCCGGGCAGGAACGATACCGCGCTATCACATCAGCGTAAGACACTTTTAATATCTTGTATGACTCATCACATATTTGATGATTCTCTGTGTGTGTAGTTACTACAGAGGCGCAGTGGGTGCGTTGTTGGTGTACGACATAGCTAAGCACCTGACATATGAGAATGTTGAGCGTTGGTTGCGTGAGTTGCGTGACCACGCTGACCAGAACATTGTGATCATGTTGGTGGGAAACAAGAGCGACCTCCGACACCTCCGCGCAGTACCCACCGACGAGGCTAAGGCATTCGCTGAGAGACACAGACTCTCATTCATCGAAACTTCCGCTCTCGACTCTACCAACGTCGAAACCGCGTTTCACAACATCCTCACCGGTTATTTATTCATCAACTCATTTCACTGTATTGTCCTGACATGTCTTTTCTGTGTGTAGAAATCTACCACATAGTGTCGCAGAAGCAGTTGAGCGGAGGTGGCGGTGGTGGTGGCCCTCCAGACTCTTCCTCTGGACCCCCCGTTGTCCTCAAGTCGATTCCCACCTCAGACTCGGACAACCACTCCAAGAAACCAAACTGCTGTCAGAACTTGTAATTTGCCATACACACACATTCGAATAAATAATATTGTCCAATCCTTTCAATCATTCCATCCACAACTCATTCTATAAATTACCATGGAAACCGTTACATTTACACACGATATTTTTATTTTTCCTGTACATAAAAAAATTTACAAATCATCTTCTTCCTCTTCCTCTCCTGAGAACCCGAGTGCCGCAAACTTGTTGGCCATCGTCGCCTCACGTTCCTCCTTCTGATCGTCTCCCCCGGATGCCACCGCCACAGCTGATGCAACCTCGAACCGCTTCCCCGACGATGACACCCTCCCCGGCACAGCCTCAACAAACCCGTCCCTGCAAACGAATTGTTAGTCACACCTACTCTATCACAAATAATTATCATTTCCTCACTTGTCAACTCGCTGCTGCTGCCCTGCGAACCTCCTCGAGGGGGGAGCCGCTCCCGCCGCCGGCCGCTGCTGTTCCTCCCGCTGACGAGGATTCATTCCTCTCCTCGGGGGACCCCTCATCCCGCCGTAATCCCCCCCTCTTCTGTTGTTGCTGTCGCTGCCGCGGACGCTCTCCTGCTGCTGCTGGTACCGTCTCTGCTCACCGCCACCACCACCCCTAACAGGATCACCAGCTCTCCTCATCCCCCGCTCTCCTCTCTGCTGCTGCTGGTCTTGACCCCTTCAACCAAACTCTTCAGAACCCGCACTCAAAAAACCTATCATTTGTCCTTACCTCCTGCTGCTGATCTCCTCACTGCCCGCACTCGCACTCGCACTACTGCTAATGATCCTCCTCTTGTCCTCCCCACTTCCCGCGGCAGCCCCCCCGCGTCTCAGATCCCTCTCGTCCTCTGGCTCCGAGTGTGAGTCCCTCCCCTCATCGTGATGCTGCCCCCCTCCGCCGCTCGCCTCCGAAGAAGTCCTCCTGTCCCTGAAAAAAACACCAAAGGTCAGCAACCTCCTCCTCCCTCACATGAACTATAATATTGAAAAGCCCCTTCTTATTAACCCAGTCCTCTGCTGCTGCTGCTGCTGTCCCTTTAGCTGTTCCTGCTGTCTGATGTCGATAGTGTTCCTCGAGTAAGCCCCGTCCCTTGTAAGCAAGCTTCACACACACACCCCTTATAGCAACAGACGAAACCCTCTCCTCAAAAAAAACCTACCGAAACTGTTTGACTTCCTCCCTGGGAGCTTCCTTCATCTTTGAAAGTTTCTCTTCAATCTCGAGCTCCCTCTTCAGAGTGTCCACTGGCTTCGCACCCCCAAAAATCGACGACGCTGCAACTTGTTCCTCTTCACCAGCTTTCGATGACCTCGGCTGCAGCACCAACTTCTTCCTCTGCTTCGGCTCTTCTGATGGTCGTCTCTCTTCTTCTTCTTCTTCTTCTCGTCTTGTCGTTGTTGTTGGCGGTGGCGGCCGGCGCATCTCATCCCGCGAGAACGACGACTCATCCTGTTGCTCCCGCCTCACGCGCATATCGTCACGACCTCTGAACTGCTCCTCTTCTCTGTGGTGGTGGTGTTGACGAAAGTTGTCTTCACGATCGCGCCTCATGTCTCCACCACGCGACATGTCGTAGTTGTGGTGCGCCGCACGCGGCTGCGGCTGGTAGTCACCGCTAGAGGAACGGTCACCTCCTGTCGCTGGTGGACGACGCCACTCGTCCTCATCCTCACCACCACCACCCCTCTGCTGATCAGATCCTCGGAAGTTGCCACCACGTGGACCATCGTCATAGTCACCACGTCTACACAACAAACTCATTCAATTCCCAACCACAGAAACTAACTGCAAAACTCACCTCTGACCACCACCGCTTCTGACGTCGGCAAAGTCAAAGTCCTGCTCCTCATCGTGCTGATCATTGTTCCTCCGACCAAACCCGCCACCACCCCCCATCATCCTCCTCTCACTGTTGTTGTCCCCCTGAAATCCCCCACCTTGCTGCGGCCCCCCACCACTCCCCATCATGGACCTCCAGTTATCAACGCCCTCATCCTCCGACCCTGGTGGAGGTCCCCTCCTGCTGTCCCTATCACCCCCAGCCCCTCCCCTCCTGAACTCGCTCCCCTGCTGAGGCTGCCCTAGGGCGATCCTGACTGGTCTCCCCCTGAGCATCTGTTCGTTCATGATGAGTGCGTCGATGAGATGTTGCCTGGACACAAAAGTCACGAACCCGAACCCCTTCAACCTATTAGTCTCCCTATCGCGCGGCAACTTGAGCTCGGAGATCTCGAGGTCCCTAAAGAACTTGTAAATATCCTCATCGTCAATGTCGTAGTTGAGGTTCCCCAAGTTGACCTGGAACGGCGGCGACCGCGGAATGTCACGGTCATCGTACGCTGGACCACGAGACGCACGCGGAGCTGACGGCAACACTATTCGCTCCTTCTCCGTTATCAGCTCTAGACACAACAACATCAATTTGAGGTCATCGACATATATACGGAGGTCACTGATGAACTTACCGTCCTCCTCGACCTCATCTGCCCAAGAAGTGAACGTTGGTTTCTTGGGGGCGTAGACGACGTTCTGCCCCGTCCCCGCATCCGACCCACCGTCAATCTGCTGACTAAACTCCTGGAACGACAACGTCTTCCCCTTCGACTTTTTGTTCTTCTCTGCAATTCAAATAAACAATGTTAACAGCATGTCTTTTAAACCGTTTCAAAACAACTTACTCGTTGACATGGCTACTACTCCGAGTTCTCCGAGTGACTGTAAAAAGAAGGTTTGACAATAATAACATGTCTCCCGACGATGCGTGTTCACATTCACCAGCCAACCCGCACTCCCGCCAAAACAAAGTCGCACCTTTTAGACTCACCCATCACCTCTATGACTACAACACCTTCTCACAATTAATTTTTTTCAGATGACCTCATGTCATGACCTGATCACTGATCACATGGTGACCTCGTCATTTTTTGGTGACCATGAAGGCCCTTCGCTGATGATGATGAGGGTCTTTGATTCTTTACAATTACAGCGCTGAAGTCATCCCTGGGGAACAACCCATCACCACCACCATGTCTCTGTCTCGTGTGTTGGTGAAAGTGCATTATGCACTTGTCTGCTGCTGGTGGTACACATGGTGATGAGATTCTGTCTAGACTCTTTGTCAGTGCCGTAGCTGCAGCAGCATCAAACCCGAAACGCACCTCAAGTGAAGCAGTGTGTTCTCCGCCCCCTTTCTCCTCCAGACACCCATCATCATCATCAACAACAACAGAGAGACAAACCCTCTCTCAGCAATTCGACTAGTTAAAGTCGTCGACATGGAAACTGTTTAAAAAATGGACCCTCGAATAATAATAAGTCTCGTCGCGCTGCTACTGTTGTCTGTTGCAGCAGCTTCACAGCAACGACAGCGACAAGACCATCATCACGTCTGCGAGCACTTGGATTCGGACTCGAAGCCTCAGCTCTGCAACTCAACCACCACCACCGACAATGTAAAATACTTAAACTAATGTCATGTCTTTTGCTCCAACTAAAACTCTAATTGCAGGCATTGAACGTGACTACCACCACAACGACTGAGATGGTCTGCGCGTTGGAATCCAAGTACTGCTTCGCCATGTTCTGCGTCGACCCAGCGACAAACCTCTCCCGGTTCATCAAGCAGGGTAATCACCATTCTATCCCACAAATCCTCCTCCTCCTCCTTTAACAACATTCTTTCCATCTTGTGTAGGCTGCTGGCAGGCGTCGCTCCCGAAGGGTTCATTGTACGACAAGTCGTCCTCCCGCTGCGGCTCCTCCTGCGTCGCCTACGTCAAGCGCAACTCTTCTTCATCACCGCCGTACCACTTTTGCTGCTGCTCCGGCCCCAACTGCAACGCCAACGTCCACGTCGAGCTCGTCGACAACGACAACAACAACGGCAACCATGAGGAACTCTTACAGCACCGCCACCACCAGAATCCTCAGCCGACGACAACGAAAGTAGTGATTGTGGTAGTTTCTTCCGTGACGGGGCTCTTCATCATAATAGGCATGGTCATCGCCGCTATTGTCATCGTCACCAGGAGAAACAACAACAAGCAGCACGTCAACAACCACGAAGAAAACAACCCAGGAAGCACCTCGCACGAGTCGTCGTTCCTGCTCGCCGCCAGTGATGACACAACCAGTTGCGACCCAACGCTCCTCGACAAAAACACATTCTCCATCAACAAGCAGTTGGGTACGACAGGCAACTCATATGCATTTCAATGATATAACTCAATTCGAACTCTCTGTTTAGCCTCCGGGAGGTGGGGCACGATATACGGGGGTCACTGGAGTCCTCCCAACAGCTCCTCCCTTCCAACCACAGCACAGGTGGCGTTAAAGATGTACTCCCCGCACCACCGTGACTTTTTTGAGAACGAAAAGTTAATCTACTCGCTGGTGAAGCACCCCAACATTCTCCCGTACCACGGTCACTACGAGTTCACGACGGACAATGCCGAAAACCAACAACCTCAACAACTGCACCACCTCGTCCTAGTGTTTGACCTTGCTGACTGTAATTTGCGTGACCTGCTTGAAACAACCCCCCCGGCCCCCACCACGGCCATCCACATCTCGCAGGGAATCGCACGCGGACTCGCACACCTACACAACCTCGACAACAACAAACACAACGCCATCGTCGCTCACCGGTAAACTATTTCACCAACAAAATAACTGTATATAGTCCAACAAGTCTAATGTATTTCAGTGACGTGACCCCGCGTAATATTTTGGTAAAAGCGAACCCATGTGACCCCCTCCACCCGTTGGTCCTCCTCGCCGACTTTGGACTCTCCCTCCTCACCAAAGGGTCAAAGTACTACGAGGGCGTTGCCCTCCGTGAACGCCAGGCCGAGTTCTGCTCGCTTACCGAGGCGGGGACACTCCGTTACATGGCGCCAGAGCTCCTCGAGGGCGCCGTCAACCTCAAAGACTGCGAAAACGCACTCAAACAGGCAGACGTCTACTCACTAGCACTCCTCCTTTGGGAGGTCAACAACTCTTGCCCCATGTTCAGGGTCACCGAAGACGGCGACACCACTGATCAATTCCATCAACCTCCGTTCGCGGAAGAAACCCAAGACGAACTCATCACCGACATTTTCCACCAAAACAACTCGCAAGGTACACTTTTTTTCGCACAATTTGGAAACAGTGACTCTGACTCCAATAATAACTGTGACTTGACATTTTAACTGTAGGAAAGGAGTCATTTGTGTCGTTGGAGACGATGGTCCGTTTGGTGGTAAGTGAGCGCCGCCGCCCAGGTTTCCACCGTTGGCAGGACACCCCGCTGACTCGTTCCCTCCGTGACACTTTGTGTGAGTCTTGGGACTCTGAGCCTGACGCGCGCCTCACCTCCGTCTGCGTCCTCGAGCGTCTCTCGGAACTCAAGAGCAACATCAACAAACTCTCAAGAAACAACTCCACGAGCAACCAACCTCTGGAGTCAAAGTACGTTCCCCAGCGACTGACAATGGACGAGCCGTGGACCGGGAGGAACGTCTGCCTGGAACGGAATCTCCTCAGGGACAACTTCATCGAGACCACTGCCATGTCATCCTGCAGCGGCGGAACTGGAGAAGTCTCGACCCCATCCGTTGTCACACTCAGCACAGAACTCAGCGAAACTACAAGCATCACCAACAACAACGACGAACACAACAACACACCAACAAATGAAAATAACATCATTCACAAAAAAAATATTAACACCATACTTAACAAGTTCTAAATAAATTATGACAACTTTTTTCAAATGTGTCCAGTGTTTCCATAGCAATCATATAAATATTCATACAAAAATAATATGTCTCCCAGCAACCAAACAAAGTCTCACCTTCCCCCACTATTATTATTATTAGCGTGTGCTGCCACCTGTGCTCCACCATCTCCCCGCTCAAGTTCAAACCTCTCACTCAACCGCATTGCAGCAGCAACTCAGTCCTCAGCAGCACCACCGCTCTCCATCTTTGTTGACCCAACTTTTGTCGTCGCGATGGCAGACCAGGTAAGCGTGTGTCCCCCCCAACTATTCATCACCCCATGTTAAAACGGTTAGCTGTGTGTTAGGCGGAGCGTTCGTTTCAGCGTCAGCCGACAGTTTTTTTGAACCGCAAGAAGCAGTCGTTGTCGTCCTCGCGGTCCTCAGCGTCTTCTTCTTCTGCCCCGGTCAAGCGGTACACGCGGACCGTGGGCCTCGGGTTCAAGGCACCGAGAGAAGTACTCTAAATTCCTGTTTTGTTTTCTTTTCGGTTTTGTTTGCGTGTGTGCGTGGTTAGCAAACGGAAAAGGCGTTCCAGAAACAGCCGACCGTGTTCCTCAACTCTAAAACGAAGCTCAAGCAGCAGCGCCACGTCAAGTCTGTCGGGCTCGGGTTCAAAATCCCTAAGGAGGCTAGCTTGTTTTTTTTTTGTTTGAGAGTTTCAGCTTTAGTTTGTGTAAGCAGAATGTAATTAAAATAATGTGTGTGTAGGCGGCGGAGGGAACGTACATAGATAAAAAGTGTCCGTTTACTGGGAACGTGTCGATTCGAGGTCGTATTCTGACTGGGGTGGTGACCAAGACCAAGATGCAGCGGACCATCATCATCCGCCGCGACTACCTCCACTACGTCAGGAAGTACAACCGATTCGAAAAGAGACACCGAAACATGCCCGTTCACCTTTCACCCGCATTCAGGTAGTTCATAATACAAACATCATTTCAACAGAATGAAACTAACGGGAAATATTATTATAGGGACGTTGGTGCTGGGGACATTGTGACTGTTGGCGAGTGTCGACCTCTCAGCAAGACCGTCAGGTTCAACGTCCTCAAGGTCTCCAAGGGACCTGGAGCCAAAAAATCATTCAAAAAGTTTTAAACAATAAACATGAAACTTTTCAAAGTTATTCATTCTCAAATCATTTCACACACGTGTCTCAAATCACCTCATCATTTATTATCGCTCATTTTTCCCCGCGAAAATAAATCAAAATCAAACGGCGGCAAACAAAAGTTTAAACTCGGCAAGTAAATAAATTCCCTCTCCACAGCAGCGATTCCCTCCACACACACAGACACACTTTTGCTCACCACGATGCAGTCGAACAACCCCCCGCAGCAAAAGCTGATGCTGCCCCCACCGGCTGTACCCCCCCTAACAACTGTGATCCGTCCAAGTGTGCACATCCCGCTGGCGACGCACTCTGAGCTGTGCCTGCTAGGCCTCGAGCCCCTCTTCTCCCCCCCAGCAGCAGACCACAACTCTTCCCACAAACGACTCAAGAAGGTCAACAAACCTTCTTCTTCCGTCCTCAGGAGACAACAACAAACAAGAACCAGTCACAGCAGCAGCAACAGCGCTTCCGCAACTTGTGACGCCTTCTCTTCTCTCCCGAACGAGATGGTAAACTGTTGTTGTTGCACATAATTGTTTTTCTGGAGACTCCTAATAATCCTTGTCCTGTTGTAGATCCTGCGGGTGCTGTCGTACCTGCCGCTGTCCTCGTTGGGGTCGGTCTCGCGAGTCTCCCGCCGCCTGGCCTCCATCGCTTCGGACGAATCCCTGTGGACGCACATTGACGCCCACACGCGAACAATAAGCGCCGACTCGTTCAGAATGATCCTCCAACGGAACCCAACCCACCTCAGGCTAGCCAGGTCAACACTTCAAGTACGTCAACAACCTTTTTCTCTCAACTCTTTTTTTTAAAAATCTAATTCCGTGGAAAAGTTATCTTAGGCTCGGCTAGTAGGGGCGAATGAAAAGAATCAAACAAGAGTTGCGACAAATCCTAAAATTTTACATTTCACTGCGCTCC